>JASSUY010005468.1:0-36727 GCA_032466535.1 Forpus xanthops | reverse complement strand
GCTGCCCCCCGGCCCCTCCCGCGGCGGTGGCAGCCGGGAGGGCGGCGCGGAGCTTCCCGTGCCCTGCGCGGCGGCTGCCGCGGTTCCCAGACACTTTTCCTGCCTGCCGTCAGCCTTGCCTTCGCTTCAAAGTTTGGGCAAGGGAGCACGGGTAGGTTGGTGCCGTCAGCCCCGTGCCCGGCCGGGAGGGCAGGGGCTGTGTTCCCGCGGGGCGAGGTGAGTTGTAATGGAGCGCAGGGCATTTAAAACAGGGAAAGACGGAAAAAGCCCCACCGAGCCTGGAAGAAGCAGGCGGCAGGGGTAGGCCAGCCAGTGCCAGGCTGCGTTTGAAACCAGGCACCTCTCGCAGCCACAGAGAGAGGAGAGAGCAGCGGCGGAGGGAGGAAGGGGAAGGAGGGCGAGAAGGAGGAGGGATGGCCACCGGCCGCCGCTCGGTGTGTGCCTGGGGGGGACTGACAGGGAGATCGCGGCGGGCAGAAACGAAACTTCATCCCGAGGGGCGGCGCGGGGGAGAGTGCGCGGATCGCTATCGGCTGCCGGCGGCCTGGGGGGCTCCGCGCCGCCGCCGGGAGAAAGGGAGGGGGGCATCAACCCGGAGAGGGCGACGGAGCCGATCCGGCGGCCGCCTGGGCCGGGGGGGAAGGCAGGAGGAGAAACCCCGGCGCCGACCCCGACAACAACAGCGGCCGGGCTCGGCCGGAGAGTTGGGCTGTGCGTTTTCCGGTAGTCATCGGCGGCGATGCGCCCGGGGCGGCGGCGGCCCCGGTGGGCAGCGGGGAGGGGGGGGGCGGGGACGGGCGGCCCTGCCGGAGTTTCGCGTGGATGTGGGATTATGGTGTGTCAATAAGTTTAAGGTGGAAAGGCAGAACGGGAGGCGGGCGGGGGCCGGGGGGAGGCGGCGGCAGGCCTCGGCCGCGCGAAGTCCTATTTCCGAAGGTAAGTTGTGACATTGGGTGGTCGCGATGACAGAGAACTTGGCGAGGGGCGCCCCGGCGAGGGGGCCGCCGCCTTAGGGGCGCTCTCGCCGCCGCCGGGAGCCGGATGGGTGCTCGCCTGATGTTTGCTGCTGCGAGATCGGGTCGCTGGTAAATTACAGAAAGCAGCCCTCCTCCTTCCCCCCACCCCCCCTCTCCCCCGGCAGCCGCTTCGCTCTTCCTCCTCTCGGGTTTATTTGCAATGTATGAAACTTGCATGGCTGTGGGGAGAGCCGATTCCGTGTAGGTTTGCGAGGAGGAGGAGAAGGAGGAGGACGGGGAAGGAAGGGTTGGAGGCAGGGGAAAAGGGAGGCGATCGCGTTAATCCCGGGCGCCGCACGGCAGCAGGTTTGCGTTGCAAATACCGGCGGCAGCCCGCCGCGGCTGAATGAGGAAGGTAAAACGAAGCGATGCGAGAGCCGCCGAGGCGACATGTACGGCGGCGGGGCGAGAGGCACCGGCAGGCGGCTGCCCGCCCCCTCCCTGCCTGCCTGCCTGCTTCCCTGCCTGCCTCCTCCCTCCCTCCCTCCCTCCCCGCCGGGGCGGGGAAGGACCGTGCCCGGGTCTCCCCCGCTCGCCGCCAGCCGAGCCGGGGGGCCGCGGGGCTTTAACCGTGTGCGGGGCTGATTCGCCACTTTTTCCGGGGGAGGCCCGCGGTTAAAAGTTTTTTTCCGGAGGTGAGTGTGTGCGGGGAGGCCGGGGCGCCGCCAGGCCGGCGGTGGTCACTCGGGCCTGGGGCGCCGAAACCATTGCCCGTCCTGCCGGTGACACGTCCGAGTCCCGCAGCCCGGCGGGGCGGCCGAGGGGCCCGGCCCGACAGGAGGAGCGGGGCCTGGGGTGCCGGTGTCCATGTGGCTCTCCCGGCGGCGGCGGCACCTCCTCCCCGGTGGCAGCGGGATCATCGCCCGGGCCCGCGGGGAGGAGGAGGGGAGCAGCAGGGAGGTGTTCGCTGCCTGCCTCGCCGGAGCCCCCTGCCCGCACCGCCGCCCCTTCCCTGCCCGCCCCCAAAGGTGTTGTGCTGACTTTTCCCCCGGGAGGGTGAGATTTATGCGCTGCATTATTGCTCCTCTCCTCCCCCCTCAAAGCAAGATGGACTCTCTTCTCTCTCTCTCGCACTCACTCACACACACTCTCTTTCTCTCCCCCTCTCCCTGTGTCTTGTCAGCCTTCAAGATCGACATTTTGTAACTAGGATGCAAACTTGATGGTGACCGGGGGCGGCGGTTTGGGGGGGTTCTGAGAAGGGGGGAGCCGGGGGAGCCCTGGGTCGCGGCGGTCTCTCTCCATATTTAATACCTTTCCTTTCCCCCCCACCCCGGAGCCCGGATTCCGGTGGCCCTGCACTTGGCACGGGCGGCGGCCGGGGGTCTGTCCGCTCTCCCCGCGGGCTGCGGCGGTCGCGGGGCTCCGGGCGGCTCGGCTGGGGGGGAACGGGCAGTACCTGAAACTGTGCTACGGCGTTGCGGCCGTCCGTCCGTCCGGCCCCCTCGGTCTGTCTGTCTCGGAGGGTGGATCTCGTACCTGCGGGCTGGCGGCTTGTTCGTGTTGATTTCGCGTTGTTTTTGGGCATATCCACGCGCGGGGATTGATCGCTCACTTGTGTAAGTTCCCCGGGGGTTATTGTGTGTGTGTGCCTCCTTGCAGATGGTGGTCAACTTTGTGCCTTTTATTTGGGTAATGCGTGCGCGTTTCTGTGTGTCTGCACGTAAATAATTACGTGAGGCATCCCTGTGTGTATGTGTCTGTGTGCTCCCATAAACGTGCATCCGTGTGTGTGTGTACACGAGACAGGAAAAATAACCCACCCTGCTGCTGCACACCCAGTGATTGGCTCCATTTGCCCAGTCCTGATGCCCTTTAAAGACACGGTGCATCTTTTGTTGGTTCTTCATGGTTTCCTGTGACTGTCGTCTTGCTGTAATGACAACTTAGCTGGGGTGAGGGTGAGGAGGAAGCAAGTTTTAAGTTTTGGGATCTCTCTTTGGTGTTGCGGCGAGTCGCGATATTGTAAAATCACCATGTGCTGATGATGTGCCTTTATTTGATACTTTATAGGTCACTATCACATGACAAAGGCTTTGAGACCGCTTCATCTTCATCTGCCTGTAATTTCCATTTGCCTTCCCGGGTAAGTATGTAAACTGTACACACAGAAAGAGATCTCGGTTGTTGTTGATAAGATAGAGGTCCTCGTGCTGCCACTTCTTACATGGAAGATGCTTGTTCAGGTTTTAGCACCTCAGAAAACATGTCTTCTCCAGGTGCTCCTAACAACTGTTAGATAATGAAGTTTGTTGTGTAGGGGTGGGTTTGAATAACCCGAAGGACTCTGCATATTCAGATCTCTCTTCCCTTCTTTTCTCCTTTCTTGTTTTTCCTTAAACCTTGCTTTGTGAAGATAATCAGCTGATTGACTCGGGGCAAAAGTTTTAAACCAGGGTAGCACTAGAATATGCAAAGCGCAACACAGAGGTCAGAAAGTGAATGGGAATGTAAAATCCTTTTAAAATTCAGTAGCGGGAAAACCGGGAGAATATAAACAAAATGGGTAACTGGAAATCTCTGGAGGTCAGGAATCAGAAGTTTAGCAGAACTGTAGTGCTGCTGCCGCTGGAGTTGGTTCGGTTTTAACACCAAAACTGGGAGCTAATTAGAATTCTCTCCGTGTTCTTCCTGTGTGAGTGTTTTTTCTTTTGGCATTGATTAATGCAGGTGGCTATGGGTTTGGAAGATGAATCTTAGTGACTAACTTACTTGGTTCATAAGCTTTCAGGTACACAACCTTAGTTTTACCTGTATGCTGGGAAGAGTTTGGACGCCTTTTTGGAGGGTTTCAATCTGAAGTAGAAGCAGCATTTTCAAGAAGAGCTTCTAAATTTGTGGGGTCACGTTCATAGATGTCATAAAATCAGTGGCACTTGGAGTGCTTCTCCTACAGTTGCCCACAGCTGCTCTGAACTGCCTTTGGCCCAAAATGGGGAAGTGGGAGGTAGTATCTGTTTTGATGGTGCTGTTGTGAACAGGGTGAAAAGCAAGACAAGACATGTATGTGGGGTAAGGTTAGTACTCATAAATGTGAATGATTAATAACACGCTCTTGACCTTTTCCAGGCAGTGTATAGCAGACATAGGATAAGTGATGGTCCCAAACATGCTGGCTTGAAGGGGACTGTTGAGAACAGCTGTTGTGGTGTGATATTATGACCGCAAAGCCAGTCTTAAGGCTGGGATAACTACTGTGGGGAGATGGTTCGATGGGAGGATTCTGCTTGTTCTCCAGTTCCTGTAGAATTACACCCAAACTTCAGTTTTTTGGATTTTGTGGGCAGTGAGGTTGGTGTGTGTACGTCTGAGAGTATGAACCCCAAATTGAATTGCTGACATTGCTTATGGCAGACTTGTTGCATAGGGGAACATGGCTTTCAGTTTTACGGCGTTATTGACATGGATCATGTGCTGTGTAGAGTAAGTGGTGCAACAG
The DNA here is from genome assembly GCA_032466535.1 of Forpus xanthops. Lineage (NCBI taxonomy): Eukaryota > Metazoa > Chordata > Aves > Psittaciformes > Psittacidae > Forpus > Forpus xanthops. The sequence continues at coordinate 32,272 of JASSUY010005468.1, read as the reverse complement.
CTTTCACAAAATAAAAATGCATTGGCAGTTCAGAAGGTGGCAGATAGGCTGCAGACTGCTCTTCAGAGCTGAATACACATGCCCTGAGTTTTGAACTTCATTTTCCGTGTTTTCAGGTAAGAGTCAGATTAGGGTGCTGTAAGTGCCGAGGACTTTGTCTTCATTGGGAGTAATAGTAAAGGGTACTGAGCATGAATAGCGCAGGGACCTAGCTTGACGTGGTACCTTCGGTCATTACCTGGTTTTAGTTTCATGAGTTGAAGACTTTTAGATGCTTGGAATTTTGATCCTAGAAATGAAGTGGGGATCATTATCTGCCCACAGCTTTAAGAGGAGTAGACTTTGATTTTTGTGCATCATACTAACTTTAAGTCTTCCCTGATGTTGAGCTGGCAAGAAATTACAAAGAAGAGCAGGATGGGGTACCTTTCTGATGAAAAAGACATAATAAAAGCTTTAGAGGAAGAAGGGAAAGATTTCCTTGTAGCTTAAAAAAAGGTAATAAAAACAATGTGCTTAGTCAAGAGGAGAGTAGAGATTCCGTTAGTTTTGACATTAGAAACTTCCATTTCCTTTAGGGAGCTTTTACTTTGGTAAAAGGCAAGATTTATTATAGAGTTCTCTGTAAAATAACTGAATGAAGTTTAGTGATTCAGTCTTGACCTACAGGAGGGACGCCGGAGTTCTGGTCTTGGTTAACAAGTGTTAGCGTGTTTTAAGCTACACAGGAGCGAGCTGATAGCAGAGGGCTTTGGGAATGCTTCAGGCATTGGCCCGTGGTCTCAGAAGTTCTGTGAGTACCCCTGTCCCTCCTGGCCCAGCAAGCCGAATAACCATTTCAGGCACAAGCATAGTTTAGCATAAATGTGCCTGGTCTCTCTGAGGTAAAGTCAAACTATTAAGAAGCTTGCCCTCAATGCTTCTGACTTTATTTTTTGGGGGGATGGGGCTCCTGCTTGCTCTGAACCCATTGCCTGCAAAACTTGCCTTGGTTTCAGCAGGAGGCTTATTAGGAGTGATGGTGAGAGGAATTTGTCCGTGTTTATTTTCCCATTCAAGGAAGAAAACCTTTCTCTGTCATAGCTGTTGTGTGAATAATTAAAGATATTAAATGTCAGTTTTCCACAGAAAATATCAGAGGTGATCATCAGTTATTTTATAGGCAACAGTTTTCTTTTTCATCCAGAATGATCTTAATGCACTTTGTAAATTAATGGTTCCATAGCTTGTGATCCTGTAAGCATGTGAATATCTTTAAGCAGATGGCAAGCCTTGTGAAATTCACTGGTACAATTGCTTGCATTCAGAGCTCAAATTTATTCCAGGTTGCTGCTGCTGGGATCTGCGGGCTGAGGATGTGGGATGTCCCTGCAGCTCAGACAGCGTGGTATTGGGTAGGGCAGTCCTGTGGCATAGAACTGTTAGCAGAGTGATATGAAGCAAGGAGATTTTGACCAAGTGAGCTGGGGAGAGTTGCTCTTCCACCGTGTGTAGCAGTGGGGAAGGTGCAGGTAAGGTAGGTGAGACCTGCAGTGTGCAAGGCTCTGCTGTCCTGCGAGGATTGTAAAGGCACCTGCAGTGAAATCTGGGCACCTGGGAAGTGAAACACTGCCTCTGCTTTGGCGGTGTGTGGCACATGTAAGTGCTCAGGCCTCCGTCTTTGTCTGAAAGTAGTTCCTCGGTGGAACCACCAAGGTCCAACTTCAATTGACAGTAAGTTAAGATTGGAACAGAGCTGAAACTCTGGGTTTCATTTCTGTGCCTGAACCAGGCTGGCTGTGTGAGCTCGAGTGAGTGATGTAGTCAAAACCATTGGCCACTTCACACATTTTGGACCCAAGTCAGACTTGCTGTGCCCCACCACAGCCTCTGGCAGAGTCAGTGGCACTGCTGTGGCCTACTGTTGGCTTCCAGGGATGGAGTTCACTCTTGGAAGCACAGCCGTGTGTCCCTTTGCCACCTGCAAATGTTGCTTCCCCGTAATATTAAATCGTGTGGTGCCCATATATTAGGACAGTTTTCCGAGTGCATTAAGTTTGCTTTGAAGTAGTATTGATACTGTTTAACCTTACCATAACCTTAATAATTTTTGTTTTCTTTATTACTTAGAGTCTGTGACACTGGGTTGCAGTAACAGCCATATGTATTTCAAAATATTCTTGAGACAGGAGAAAGTCATCTTTCTGACTTCTGTAGTACTGGCTTCACTTCTTTTCCTTCTGCTATGTTTTCCCCCATTTCCTGGGGTATCATTGACAGAAGCTGTTTCATTCTGCTCTGTGTAAAACAAAAATCCATGGACTTACTTCCTTGGTGTTATTTTCAGATCAGAAATGATCAAGTGTTTCTGTTTGAGAGCAATGTGAGGTGCCTGCCACTAGTGGACTTGTTAATTTCACAAGACTCCTATAGCTGTCACCCTTGACAGTTCCAGGAAGACTAAGACCTGATCCAGCATAAGGAGCACTGTAAGAGTGGCTCTATGGGCTGCTGTTAGGTTGCATTGCTTGGTAAAGGGAAAATGACACACGTTATTCTCTCAATAACAGTGATGTTATTGGCAGTTGTAGGCATTGCCTTATGTGCTTATGTCCTGTCTGGCCAAGTACATAAGCCGTACTGTAATCACGCACCTCAAAACAAGGAACAGTCATTTTTATCCTTGTTCTGGGCATCTGAGATAAAACGCAGTGAAGGAGCGTAGGCTTGCCTGCAGTCACTTAGCAGGTTAGCATGAGCAGGGCATGGAATAGAATCCACACCTGACTCCTTAGTTTTGTGTCCTTTCCCTTGATGCATGCTGCAGCGCTGAAGCTTTCCTACTAAATGCCTGTCTTTACGTGTGAGTAGGCTCACTGAGTTCTGTGCCAGTTGTGCATCTTTTGCTGATACTCAACTTCATTCATAATGCTGCCTTAAAAAGCACCCAAACACCTTCAGAGTAGTGTGAAGTTGCTGACTTCCAATTTAGTTATAGTTATTGAGAGGATAGGCTAAAATAGGATGAAAACTTACTTAAGAGTTTCTGCCATTAATGATGGTATTTAAGCTGCTTGTATATTACACTGTTTACTGTATTATACCATCTGTTGAACACAAACTTGCTTGTTTTAATGTTATTAGGTGAGATAATGGTTTTTGTAGTGGAGTTTTTAAAATATGCATTCCTGTGAAATTGGTCCTTTAATTATTTTTTGTGTTCATAATCTAATGTAAAATCACAACTACTTTTAATACGGAATGTGGAATTGACAGAAGCAGCTACTTTGCCACTCTGGCAGTATTGTGATAAATAGAGTACCTTGCTAATTTAAGCTTCCATTTCTAAACGTGCTAAGCATATTTCATCTTGTAAGAGTTTCAGATCTGCTGATTACTGGTGTTTTGTTACTGAGAATATGAGCTGGCTTTGGTTTTAAAGCAGGAGCTGTATTTGAGGAGTAGAGCATACTTACTGTCTGTGTGTATACCTGATTGTACTGTTTTCACAATGATAGCAGCATTTTAGCATCTTTAACCTTTATAAATTCTGTTACATGAAAAAATGAACCGCCGAAAAGGAAAAGCATGGTTTTGACACTTTCCAGTGTTTGTGCCTTTTATTTTATAGCACACAACTGTGTAATGCAATAGGAAGTCCTTATAAGCGTGGACAATTCAGCATGTGAAAATGAGCTAGCTTCAGGCAGATCTGAGCCCAAAGAAAGTACAATTTTTAGCACGGGGAGGGAAAGTTAACAGGATTTTATGAGGCTGCGTTAAGAAAATCAGTTGCTTAGGAAGCATGGAATTTTTATTGTCAGGAATCATCCACGTGGGTGTTCTGATAGAAGAGATTTCACAAAACGTGTCAATTGCTGTAAATAAGAACCGGCGTTTTATTGACCCTTCATGGCACAGAGGCTCCTTCAGCAGAGACAAAAATAATTCAGTGGACTCGCACACCATGGGATCTGTGGAACTTTGTTCAAGTGGAATACAAGAAGCCTAACAAGTCCTGTCTGCACCTTCCGCTGCCGAGGGGAAGTGGGGAGGAGTCTTCCCTCTGCCTGTTTGGGGGGTTTTGTTTGTTTGTTTTCTATTATTGTGTGCTTCTGAAAGGCGGCATGTATGCAAGATGCAGCAAATCGGTGAGGAGCCTGCTTTGAGACATGGAGGAACGGTGCTTAACTGTGTGCCTAGCTATGGAGTTCCTCTCCTGTTATGTAGGTGTAGCAAGCGGGGGAATCCTGCCGTCTATGCTCTCAGAAGGGGCTTTGTCTGCCTCTTCTGAAACCCAGAATTCAGGGCAGGGCATACACATTGAAGGCCTGCTCCTTTGTACGATTGGAGAGAACTGAACTGGCTTGGGGATGGATTCAAGTGAGGAAAGCTTAAACCTGGTCCTGGGCTTCTGGTGGGCTGGATCATGGGCTGGTGACTACGCTGCGCTGCTGAGTGTGCCAGGCAGTGCTTCACTGCTGTTGGGTTGATGGCTTTCAACCTGTACCTTCCAGCTCTTTCCCCTGTGTGCTTTTTATGCCAGCTATATAGAGACTTCTAAACGTATGCCTCGTCAGAAGTTGTCTGTCTTCTGGGTTTGGTTTTTTGTTCTGTTTGTTTTTCATCTGCACCCTTGTCCTACACAATCGGGAGTTATCCAGCAATGGCAGTGGGTAAAGCATGCTGCACGATGATAGTCAGGATTATAACACTTGTGGTAGAGTAGTAAGCCTTCGCTCTTCAGCCTGTGTGTTCTTTTATGAAGCAAATAATCCTAGGGTTTTGTTTGTGTATGTGAGGGAATGCCTTATTTTGTGGTTGTCGAAGCAATACTTAGGAGAAAGACATCACGAGAGATCTGGAGATGAAGCTGGGTAAAGAAACTCACTGGGAAAGAAGAGGGGAGAACTTGATTTTGGTTTTTAACTTACTTCAACCTCTTCAGTGTGAAGTAATTCCATGGAAATCAGTGAAGCTGAAGTGTTTTGATGTTCTGCATTGAAATGTGTCTAAGTCGGGAAGAAGTTGTTTTCTTTTGCCAGGTTGATGAAAAAGGCATTTTTGTGGCTTCTGTGTTATGATTTAATTTCCAGAAGTGGTCTTTGAGCTACATCATGTCTGCAGTAATGTACAGTTAGCAGCATCATGCTGATTGTTATTTTATGGGGTGACGTACAGGAACATCAATGTACCTTGTTCCAACTACAGAAGAGCTCATTCCTGCAGCTGTAGCTGTGCAGTTGCATTCCTGAAGCCAGAGCTTCAGCAGCAGCGTGCGCTCCTTTGCAGGTCATCTGGCTGAAGTTGCTGGGGGTCTTTAGTTCCTCAGGAAAACTGCAGATTCCACATCATTTGTAGTTACTGATGTGCAGATAGTCCTGCCGGGTCATACAGCTGTTGTGCTCAGTGGCTGGTGCACAAGCTTAGAGGCAGTCCCTTACCTGATGATGAGCAATGCAGGAAGGGGTAGGAATAGAGACATTGCTGAAACATGCAGAATTCCCATTATTGAGAAGAGGATAGAAGAGCATAAGGTGTGAGAATGCCATTTGGTAGATGATAGATCTTTTGACACGTATGCCGTTTCATTTATGTTTCCTTCCCAACAATGTGGCTAGGCAGACAAAGCATTCGGATGTACCGCACGTCAGTGGCCGAAGGCAGATTTGAAGAGAAGTGGGATTATCACCTTCACTTCATTGGTGAGTCTGGCTTCAGATGCTCTTCCGCTTTGCAGAAGTGTTCTTTATACCCAGGTTTCACGTTGAATAGTGCAGCCTTCCTGCCTGGTGCAGTTCTTATCGGAGAATGCTGCATGCCACAGACGTGTGAGTTACAGGGTTTACTTCTTGTTTGATTATGTCTGTAATTCTTATTTAAGTGTATTGGTATTTCTCCCCTCTAATTTGTTTCAGATGCTCTTTCGTACGTTGTGTTAAACATCAGTCATCAAGTGCTCATAATATGTTTTGAAACAGGTACGCGAAATTGCAGCATGATCCAGCCGTGATTACAGAGCTGTGGCGTATGAATTAATAAGAAAACATGGCATCCTTAATTTCCAGCTGATTTTGGAGAAACAGAGGTGTTTATAGGGGGGAAATTTGGTGTCTGCAAAGTGAAGAATGACAAAACCTGTAGCAAAGACGGTCATGTAGGTAGCTGTTCTTCGGATTAAGCAATGGGTTCCAGTCCTGAAGAGTAAGCAGAAGCGCCAGTGCCATTCTTGGAAAACTATCAGATGAAATAAGGCACACAAACATCAGAACCAGAGCAAGGGGGGGGAAGTTTTTAACTTTATTTCTTAGTATAGGAAACCGTAAATGAGAGAAGTAATTTATGGATAGCTGAGCATAATGGTTTGTTGGATGTGTCTGTTTGCCATTAATATCAGAGAGAATTCTGTATGTGTGAGGCGAAAATTACTTCTTAAGTGTTTCCCTTGGTAGTAAATCAGTGTTTCCTTTTCGTTTCTTGCACGTGCTTGCTTGTGCTTCTCTGTCTCATCTCAGCGTTGTGTACCAAAGCAGCAGAAGGTACGCAAGGTCTATGGTTTAAAGTGACCCAGGCAACATCACATTACAAGGGCCCTTGCCACAGCTTGGAGCATCAGCTTCCTTCGGAGGAAGCTGTTGAAGGGACCTGGATGCTCAGTTGCATGTTTTAGAGTAGCTTTAGTTAATAGTTTTAGAGTAGGCTGGCCTATTGTTCAGGTGGGAGCTCCAGACAAAACTTTGGGGCTGGTGTGCTTGTGAAGTCGTCCTTGTTTTTAATCAGCCAAGGAAGATCCTGCCCTCCTGAGAGATGTGTCAAGAAGAAACAGGTTATTTATTTATACAGTGAACTGGGCTCTCACGAGTGCCCCTGTTGAGCTTTCTGTTTCACTGTGCCATGTGGTGACAGGGCTGAATGAGCAAGGGGATGCTGGAGTGCAGGGAGGGAAGCACCTGAGAAAGCTGGCCAGACACTTGTCTAAGAATTGGCCCACTGGTTTCTGTGCTATGGGTGATCTAGTTTCTGTGTGCAGTCTGGCTTTCCTGGGTGGACCCACAGGGCTGCATTTGAAGTTTACTGTTATACTTTGCTTACAGAGGAAGGAAGAGAGGAATCAAAACGGGAGGTGAGGCCGTCATCACTGACATCCCCATGCAGTCGTTGGCAGGAGAGAAGGGCACAGTTCAGGTCTTCCAATGAGGACAGTATGTGTTCTCTTATTCAGGGATACTGAAGTGGAAGGGGGGAATAAATCTGTGCATGGGGGATGGTGTTTTGTGGAGCGCTAACAGGCTTTGCAGAGATAGAGCAGGGCTGAAGGGGGGGCAGGCACAGTGGAAGCAGGGAGGCTTTTGCACCTCATATTCCTACCCCTTAGGAGCCCCTCTGTACATACACTTATGTGTCTGCTGCCTGGGCATGCGGGTTGTGCCGATCGGATTGATTTGAGTCGTGATTTTGGTCAATAAACACTCGGTTTAAATTGGTGCTTTTAATCTCATTTTGCTTTAGTATTCCTGTGTTTGTTTTCTCTGAAGCAATCTCTATTGGTAGACAGCCGTTAAAATCTCTTGCTAAATATAGCCTTTACCCTAAATTTGGCACCACTTTTTTGTTAGTTCAGAGGATGCACTGTATGTAAGCGATGACATGGCTTAATGCATTTATTTACATTGCAACTGTTAAAAAGGTTTTGATTTGGGATGTGATAAATTATCCTTTCCCCCTATTTTTTTTTCTGTGTGGCCTTTGAAATGTCCTGTTTAATTAAGTCACACTCATGTACAAACACATACGTACACACAAGTTAATGCAAATAGGTTTTACACTTAAAATGTAAGTTGAAGTATTATCCCTAACAAGGTAACCTCTACTGCTGTAACTGGATGCAGGCTTTGAGAGGTAGTAGAACTCAAGCTTATCTGCTTTGCTTTCTCAGATGAGGAGGAAAATGATGTTAGTTCTTCTGTTTCTCAGCTTTACACCAAACCAATTAAGTGACTTACAGGCCAAAGATGTTTTCTCTGCCATTGCAGTGGAAGTTACTAGTTCCAGATAACTTAGTTCTAAAGCAAATACTTGTCCTTGGTCCTTCAGTGAAGACTCACCTGTTCAGCAGTTGAGGTTTGTTTGCAGTTTGTTTTTATACAGATGGAGTTCGTACGTTACAGTAGAATTGAGCATTGCTTTGTCATGATTTAAAGATAAATTACAATGGGATGTTTTTTATTAGAACACATTTAGCATCAATAACACCTGATGGCAATGTCGGTTGGGTTTCTTTCTGCAGGAAGGATTCATTTGTAACTGTGTCTGTTTCTGTTAAGCTGAATGTATTTTCAGATGACTTCAGTATCCATTATCCAGAGTTTTGTATTGGTAATAATGCCTTGGGCTATATCATTAGGGAATGCAGAATAGCTCACTAGGTGACACTGTGGTCATATTAACCTTTTCCTTTTTGAGGGAGCTAGAGTCCTCTCTTGCTCCTAGCAAGTGTATGTCAAGAGATACCTGTCTCTTTACACAGACACATTTAACATTCAGAAAAAAGCTGCTATTTTGAAATGGCTGTTGCAAGTTTCCCTCTAGACTATGCGGCATGTGACTGACTATAGTGCTTGAGAGTGGACTTCGTAGCTCTCAGCACCACTGGTGTCTGGAAACCAGAAGTAAAGGCAAGTTGGCTACTAGACCCTGAATGTCATTGAAAATCATTGGGAAATATGTCACAGCGACTCAGTGGGCTGATATGGGCTAAGAATTCTAACCCCCACCCTACCAAAGTATTAATAGCATCTGGGCAGAGTCGGAGAGGTTGATAACGTGTATTGACTCTGCAGCTCCGCACAGCTTTTCTGCAGCAGGGAACTGCGTCGCAGTACCGGTGACCAATGAGGAATGCAGAGTTAGACCTCAGGTAGTAGAAGGGCTGTGCTCAGAAATGTGGAGTGTGCCTGAAGCCGGGCGGCACAGTTACACAGGCTACTGAATATTGCAGATTTACCCTTGACCCCTCCCCAAAAGGAGAATTTGCACACTTCAACAAGTGTTTTATACAACCTTCTCACCCCCGCACAAACACAGCTTTTGTGATCCTGTCTTTGTCCTGTTTCTCCATATTTTTGTGTATCAATGTGTAGGGTATTCAAAGTCTCAACAGTTGTTGTGGTCTTGTAGAAGTAAATATGAAAAGGTAAGATTAGAAAGCTAAATAGAAATTGGATGGAAATCAAAGCAGAAGTCAAAATGCTTTTGTGGGTCACAAATGGTTAAAATGGTCAATTTTTAAAGGGGGGGGAGGAGATAAAAAAACCTTCCTTAAAAAACTGAAATGGTTCTATTGCTGAGTATTACCTACTCCTTTTCTTAGGAAGAGAGCAAGCCAATGTAAGATTAATCACTCATGCTGAAAGGGTCGTCATTTTAATTTTCACATGCATTTGGTACAAGATCAGTAAGCAAATAAAGTAGCTGCATGTTTAGGTAACTTTCTGATGGAAGCTGTTTATTGCTGGAGCATTCATGTTTTATGATGCTGCTCTAAAACAATTAGCTCTTGTTTAGCGTAAGTATTTAAACAGAATGCTTTACTAATTCAGCTGATCTTACAGTTACTGCATTTCCACAGGATTGAACTTCTCTTGTTGTAACTTGCTTCCCCCCCTCCTTAGACCTGTGAAATATTGAGGCTTTCTTCCCTTTCAGAAAGTAAGTATTTGAGCCAAGATTTTATCAGGAGAATTGGTATCTTTGAGGGTGTTCTGTGTGAGATGGCTCAGAGCAGCCTGTTACTCAGCGTGTGCTTAGCAGAATTCTCCTGCTAGGTTGTGTTGAAAGGGGCTGCTGGTCAGGCTAAAGAACCTGGATGTAAAATTCCCTTTAGTCTGAATTGAGAGTTGGTGTGAGCTTGTACAGTTCCTCTGAGGCTGCTGAGCTTGACTGTGTTAGCCACAGCATTGTGGCAAAAACAGCTAGGAGTGGTGTTTAAAACGCTGCTGTAACTACATCAGTAACAGTGAGACAGTCTTACTGCTTTTTGTTTCTGATCTGTGCAGAAAAGGTTTGGTCCAATCACTGCAACTAAAGCTCACTTTTTTGCCTTGGCTTTGGAGAGTCAGATGGATCAACGTGTGGAAATCATCCCAGCGACAGTGCCTATTTAGATAATAGGCCACTCTTTTTCTTGGAACAGTTTTGTTCTCGGGAACTTCCAGAAAATCATGTCTTCGCAACCAGAAGCCTTTCTGCTGGTGCTGAACCTAACTAGTGCCTCTGCCAAGCAGTCTGCTTTCATGGCGGCTCTAGCCAAGCACTCACAGAGTGGAAAGGCAGGTGAGCTCTCTTAGCCCAGGCACTGCAAGTTCGTGTAAGGTAAGCTGCTGGGGTATGTCCTTTGCAAAGTATAGCTTTATTACACACTGGCTGCAGAACAGATTCTGTCACTTTCCCAGGTACTACTTGCTTGACACCCCTGAAAGTGACAGGGTCAACTGACTGTGTGTGTGATTCTCCCACCTGACGTCCAAACAGGAGCTGTGCCCCATTACGTCTAATCACTGCTGTGCTGAGTTCAGTGAGAGCTTTGCCATTGACTTTAGTGGAAATAAATCCGAACTTGTAAGAAACCCCTAATGAATCTCATGGAGGATTCTTTAGAGATTGTACTTCACTCATATAGTGATGTTGGTGATTGGTATGACTTTTACTGTAGTACAAATATGAGCGGAAGTATGAGCATGGATACTGTTCCCTTGTCATGCTCTACCTTTATTGCACTACAGCTTTTTCAGCTACAGAGACCAAAAAAAGCAGACAAGTCCCTTTCACAAGGGCATGCTTGCATTTCTGACAGTTTGCGTTGTGCCCTTCCATGTATGCTGGTGTAACAACTGGTGTGGAAGTAAAGCCTGCACACGCAAAAGTCCTTGTCTTGGTATAGTCTGATATCCTGGTGCCTTAATGTTCTGGCATAGCTGAAACAAGATTATTTTCTAAGGTATGCAAACTCATAGAATAATGCATAAATCATCTTCTGATGGTGCTAAGAGTGAGGAAGAGTGATATCGGAGTGAGTTTCTAGTAAAATGTGTCCCAGTCATTGAATTAATTTCTTGAAATATGACCTGGTGCATAGTCAGTGCTATATCTAGTACATGTCACTGTTTAAAGTCAAATAGATTCAGAGGGATGGGTGTAAATACACCCCAACTCTGCACTTGAACTTTAGCAAGCACATGAAAGGTTAGCACTTCTTTTTAGGGCTCTGGCAAAGGGTGAAAACTGCTGGATGGAACAGGAAAAATGTGCTGGCTCGTGCTGCAGTTCTTGTGTGATACCTGGGAATAAAACTGGATGCTACTGAGTAGCAGGGCAGAAAGTTGAGGAAAGTTGCCCTGATCTGATTTGATGGTATTGCTTTTCGATTGCCATATGTTGGCTTGGTCAGGGAAAAATAACAGTGGGTTAATCATGACGGTGTTATAATAGAGAAAACGCTACACTAAGGTTCAGTTCTGTTGTATGTTTGTGAAGGTGTGGAAGAGATGCCTCCTTTGTCTAGAGAGAGGTGGACTTCAGGTCGACTTTTAGCGTTCTGTCCTGCTAGAGAGGCAAAAGAGTCCACTTTCTAAGCAGGTATGCAAACCAAGTCATTAAGGTTGTGTATGTAGCACACTGGTGGTGTTCTCATTTATGCCTTACCTGTTTTGTCAAACAGCACATTATTAGGGTATAGTAACACTTTACTCTCCTATTGTGTACTTTTACAGGCATCAACTAACTACATTTTACCATCATTTCAGAACCAGTGTTACCAGCTCTGTTCTGCAGGTTGCAGAGCAGACCCAGGGATGTTCAGGTAAGACCAGATGGCTGGTGGCAGATCCAAGTACAGAACTGAACTTCTGCAAGGTCGTAGACCACTGTTCAATTTATTAGGCCAGTTTCCTCTTGGTTACTAAAGCACCCACCCTGTGTATGTGTATGTATTGCTTTTCCATATTGGTAGGTGAGAAAAAATGATAGTGAACTGTCATTTGTCAATTTCAGGCTTGCTGGTTAAATACTTTGCAACTTAGCAGCTCTGTTAGTGTCCAAGTTCAGTTCTGCGTTCTTTCACATTTAAGAGTATGTGCTACATGACAAACACGACCTTGTAGGTCAGAGCTTTTGGACCTGATGGTTTTCTCTTGCAGCTCAGGGTCTCTCCAACTCAGTGCTTGTGAATATTGTCGCTCTGTTCTTCCTTCTCCTCTGAGAGTGACTTCTGCCAGGATGCATAATCATGTTTGGTCTGAGATGTGTGAAGGTAGTGGAAATGTATTTATGTTGATTCCAGGCATAAGCTAAAATGTCCTGCATCTTGAAAGGGCTTCATAGACCAGGCTTGAACTGAGCTTACTTCTTGTAGAGTGTTGAGGTCAGCTCCCCGGCTTGAGCTTCTTGCTCTGAGGATTGGCACAAGTGGCTCTGAAGGAAATGGGCACTGTGGCAATGCAGGGTTTTGTGAAGCATTTCATAGTGCAGGTCCCAGGTTTAACTTGGCAGTTTTGTAGTACTTCAGTAGCAAGGCAGCCTAATGGCTGCCTTTTAAAGCAGATTAGACTGAGAATCCACTGATCTCGTGCTTTCTTTTCTTAGGCTAGTACTGTTCATATCTGTGCACTTCTGTGCCAACCAAGGGTTTTAAGCATGTGCTGCTTTCTGAGGGGGTACATGGTCTTGAGCATACCAGAACGTGATTTCACAGGAAATCTGTGATAACTTGTTCACCTTCTGATTTCAGATCTGTGTCTGTACTGCGAAATAAAATGGTAGAAAGTCAAGAAGGTAATCAGTAAGAATCAATAGACCCCAATGGAATTATCCCCCATCCTTGCTTTACGGTTCCAGCCAAGCACCATCAGGCTTTTTAGTGACTGACTTTCTCTGAATGCTGTCAGTCTCGAATCTGTTGGGCTGAGTTTTTCCTGTGTTGGGGTTATCCTTAGGGTGAGAGCCATGTAGGAGATGCTGAAGAATTACTAGAATAAAAATTACTATCTTCAGGGAGAAAAAAAAACCCAAAACCAGCCTTAACTTGAAAAACAACTTAAAAATCCCCAACAGAACAAAGCCAGACAAGAGTGGGGCAGCAGTCCATAGCTCTTAAGGAGCCTGGGCTGAAGGATGCGGCTCGTGCGGATCATCCTAAGAATTGATTTTTATTTCACAAATACAGAAGTGGTTTTGTGTGGTTGTTTTTGGAGACCTGTGCTTCAGTTATGGAGAGGACAAAGATCTTTATATACTTGATTATTTCAGGGCCCAGTCCTGCAATGCCTCTGTCGTAACAGTCTCCCTGAGCTGTTGAAGTTGCAGGATTGAAGCCTTACGTGCAACGAATCTTACAGGGACCTGATCCTCCTCTATGACATTTCGGCACAGATTGTTGGGCACGTGCACAGTTCTGGGTCAGCTGTTGTGGCTTGGCATCAATGGAACAATTGGTGAAGATGGATCTGACTCTGGATTCCAGTTTATGAAGCAGCAAGGTTCCTCTTGGAAATTTGATTGGACTTGCTACATACAGAAGGCAGTTGCATTCAGAACTTTGCTCTTTTCTCCTTAAAATGTAAGGCTAAACAGTTTACAGGGAAAGGAGATCAATAAGGGTATAGATACAACCAGGAATGGCCCAGTAGTGTTATTGTGGGATGTTTGTTGGTGGTTTTCATGCTTCTTCCCTCGGTTAATACATGAATACAGTAATTAATTTATGTAACTGCTTGGAAAGTTCCCTGAACAAAAGTTTGCGAAAGTCACATCATGTTTTTGCAGAAAAACAAATACTCTGAGAGAAAGTAAGACAAACCTTAGGCTGACAGCTAGGGAGTAGTGTTTCAGATGGGAGCCAGGCTGAAGCTGTGCCATGACGTTTCCTTGGCCTCCTTAGAGAGCTCTGAGCTTTAAGCTAAGTTAATGCTGGCTGGTTTTTGCTGCTGGTGTCTGGAATGCTGTGGACAGCAGCAAGAACTGAAAATAGGTACTTTCTGGGTCTGCTGCTGCTTGGGGTTCTGTTGCTGTCAGGGACAAGGAAGTTTCAGTTGCCAAGAGGAAGACTTCTTGTTGGGCTGTGAGAAGTGTATCTATGCTGCTGCTGGTTTTGAACCATGCTGAAGAGCAACAATAGAAGAATGTTCCGTGCTGCTGCAGTTAGACTGCTGCGGGCATGTAGGTAAGCAGAAAGTGAGGTCAGGGATCTTCTTGCTGCATTGGTAATAATGCAGAATAGAGGACTAACAGAGAAAGAAAATGGGAATAAGAGGATATGGCAGGATGATTCACTTGCATCAAGATGAAATTTCTTGTAGGGGCCTAGTATTTTCCTCTCATGCCTTGTAGTGTCATTGAGACCCACCGTGGTTGTTGGATGTGATCAATTCTGGTGCTAGTGCATATTGTTTCTTTTTCTCTGTAGCCAAGGACTGAAGGCAGCTCATAGATACATGTCTGCAGTTACAGTGAAATCGACTTAACATCGTGGTGCTCCAGAACAGGGAAATGGCTAAACCAAATAGCTTGTGATGGGGAGATGTCTGTATACCTAATACCCGGGGTAAGGTAAGAGGGTACCCCTGCTGTGCTTACAAGGCATTGGCTGTATCAGAATTGAGTAGGCTGCACCCTGCCACTGATTCCCTGATCATACAGATTGAGAACTCTTCTAGAGCTCCCTGCCTGTTTGTCTGTGTTTCCTGTAGCAGAGGTTAGGATGGGTAAGGATAACGTGAGGAATGTTCTGGAGTCTTCAGACGGTCAGGAGAGACACAGCTCAGTCTCATGGCTGGAGCTGAGGTGTGGTCAGAAGTTGTCATGGGTGACTCTTGAACTTTGTCTTCTAAGTCAGTGGTGTAGCTGCTAGGACTTTTAAAAGTATATAGGGGGAGATAAAAAGGGGAGGAATATGATGACGAACAGAGACAGCCCCACTTGTGAAGCCACTGGGGAAACCTGTGCAACAACAGAACTTCATTCCAGAACACAGAATTTCTGTCCCACAGGTATACTGGGCCAACTTGATTCATTGTCTGGCATTTTGGCATTGTTTTACTCTTCAGCAGAAGCGCATTCTGCTTAGGAGTGGAAGAGAACACTGCTGCTATAGTTCCTTTGGCTGTGGATTTGTAATTATTGTTCTTGAGTTTGTTTATGAGCTACTAAGGGCTTTACTAGAGATGATTTGCTTATGACCTTAGGAAGAGCTGTTCCTGTTTTGGGTCTGTTGGCTGTTCTTCCTTTACCAGAAGGAAGTACGAAGGAGTTAAGTTGGGACTGCTGGAATCAAATACACAGCACTGTAGATGTCCAGCGGGTTCAGTGAAGTCATTGCAGGATGATGGAGCGCAAGAAGTGTTCCCCGTCTGTTCTTGCATTTGTATGCACCTGTAACAGATCACTTAGCTCTGAGAGTAGAAAGGAGTAGGTCCTTTGAGGCCGCTGATCAGGTTCATGGGGTCACATCATACGTAGACCTTTGTGCTTCTTCATTTTTGAGATCTGGAGCAGCAGAGGTTTTCTTTAAATAAGAAGAGAGCCATCTTTGTTGTTTGCAGTGGCTGTTGTCTTTCTGTACCTCCACAAAGTGTGTGTAATGAGTTACCTTTGTGAGGGGCAGCAGACAACGTGTAAGACATGAGGATGGAGATCCATGGATCTTCACCTCCCTGTTCGTGTGCTGGGGAAGTTCCAGTTGTCTTATTTATTTTTGGAGAGCTTCACTTGTGGGCCATGTGTGATGGGGTGGAGGAAGAAGAGGAGAGGAAAAACATGAAGTAGGAAGTCAAATTGCAGTTCAGAAGTAATCACATGGAGTCAGATCTTTTGGGACAAGTAGATGTGTGTCACCGTATTAAGTTATGCACATACTTAATTCCTTAAAAGACTGAGATTATTATTGGGTTCTAAAATTAAACCTGAGTGCAAGGATTTTCAGCCTAAATTCACATTATTTCTATGTGGAATCTTGTTTCAGATATGTGAGATTTAGTACTAGTGACAAGTATTTGATCAGTGTTATTTTAAACTTAGATACATCAGCTCCCAAAACTTAGGATTCTTGACAGATTTTGAAATATTTAAAACACTCTCAATGAGATTACTAAATCACAGAATCATAGAATAGTTATGGTTGGAAAGGACCTTAAGATCATCTAATTCCACCTCCCTGCAGTGGGCAGGGACACCTCACACTAAGCCATGTCACCCAAGGGTCTTGAACACTGCCAGGGATGGAGCATTCACAACTTTCCTGGGCAACCCATTCCAGTGCCTCACCACCCTTACAGGAAAGAACTTATTCCTTACATCCAATTTAAACATCCCCTGTTTAAGTTTGAACCCGTTGTCCTGTCACTACAGTCCTTCATGAAGAGTCCCTCCCCAGCATCCCTATAGGCCCCCTTCGGATACTGGAAGGCTGCTATGAGGTCTCCACGCAGCCTTCTCTTCTCCAAGCTGAACAGCCCCAACTCTCTCATCCCATATTCACAGAGGAGGTGCTCCAGTCCCCTGATCATCCTCACGGCCCTCCTCTGGACTTGTTCCAATACCTCCATGGCCACCTTATGCTGGGCACACCACAACTGCACACAGTACTCCAAGTGGGATCTCAAGAGCAGAGTAGAGGGGCTAGGAATAGTATATACACTAGGAATAATGAACCAGAAAATACTTAAAATGCCATCCCCTTTCCTTAAGTATTTCTGTGTTATTTTAACCTTCACCATGGTGAAACACAAGGGTTGTAACTCCTGAACATTTATTTGTTTTAACTGAGTAGCTTGCTGCTGAAACCAGCTTTCAGGGAAATCCGTGGAGTCCCACAAGGTGGCAGGAGCTAACTGTTCTATACTAGACCTGTGATCTGAAGGAAAGTAAAGGTTTTGCTGGTTGCATGCATTTGAATCATGAGCGAGTTAGACCAGAATTTCAAAACCATACCTTGTGTAGGTGTTTCTTTGACTTCTGAATAATTTGGGCAAATGAGCAAGATCCTATCCTCAAGAATTTTACTTCAAAGGAGAAAGTTCAAGCGTTCTTGCACTGTAAACAAAAAGGTCCTTTATTTTCACTTGGTAGTCGTAATTTGCCTGTAATATCTGTGAAAGCAGAGCAGGGATGGAGCTGTGCAGGAACTTGATGGTATGTGAGGTTCAGAGTGTAACAGATTGGCACTGAGCACCTCTAGCTTGCAAACTCACCTTGACACCATGGGAATGCTGATCATGAGGTGGGACACAGCTGCCTGTGCTGAGGGACTGTGGAAGTAAAGGGATGTCTGCTGCTCCAGCGAGGCTGCAGGGATGTTGTTCTTTAGTAACTCTGAAGAATCAAAGTGCTGTTAAGACTTAACCAAGCTTGAGGATTGTTGTAAGTCATGGAAATAGTTCATCCTAACCAGCGAGAATGTGTTGGCTAGTATATAGAGCATAAGGCTGAAACACATTCCGTACTCTTCCCAGTACCTTGATCTTTCTTTTGGCTGCTGGAGTTGGTTTCACCTTTTCTTGCTGATGTATCCACTTTACTGCTGATGGTCATCGTTTTACATTCTGTGATCAGGATGTAAAGCACTGTAAGAGAACAACACGGATAATCAAGTATGTCTCATTGAAGGCATGATTCAAGACCTGTGGTTATATGCTCGTACTTAACGTTGCACTTTGAGTTCTGAGCCTCTCGTTTTTGTGAAGTCTCTCTTGCCTGCCTTACAAGAAACCTGTGGAATTCAAGGGTTTAGTTGAAACGAGTGACTGAACACAACAGTAGTAAGATGGAGTGATTGGCCCTGATTCACTGGACCACAGAGTATTAGTTTTGAGACTTATGAGTCCTTGATTTCTATTACGGGATTTTACTTTGAATCAGTAAAGGTCCATTTGTATTCTTTGGATGAGAGGACAGATCTGCTATTAGCCAGGTATGCTTGGGAATTTGGACAGCCATGTTTATGTGGATAGACAACGCAATTCAGTGGGACTAAGGTGAAATTGAGAATAGGTGTCTTAGCCAGCTGACAGTATTAGGAGTAAAACTAATTCAACTCTTACACAAAACTTCAGTTTCATCCAACTTAGTGTCAATTTCTTTTGTTTTGCTGTAGAAAAACAATGTAAGGATCTGTGATTGGGGTATCTGGAATAGCCATACAAGCTGGATTGAGTGAAAAGTCTTTCATGCCTGCATGTGAAATAGTGCTGTTTCTTTTTCTAGCAATAATGGAGGCAAGTTAAAAACATCTAAAGTTAATTCTATAGTGGCTTGCAGACCTGTTGCAATGTACTGTCCAGTGAAATACTTACACCCTATTTTGGCTTCCAGGTCAAGAGGCAGAGATCAGTGTTTTAAGGAGCTGCCGTAATGGAGTAACAATTACCATTGTCTTGCCAAAATATGGGAGCTTCAGAAGCGTTTCTTTTTATACTCTTACTTACAGGAATGCATGAAATTTAGGAAGACAAAAGGTTTTGTCGTTAGATCTGACTCAATTTCAGTGGATATAATCAGATTGCACTTAGAACTTAGAAACTGTGGTTTCCAGTGGTTGCACCTTTCACTTGCTTTTATTTCTTTGGAAAGAGATTGAGTTCTTACATAAAAATCCCAAAATTATGAGTAGGAAAGTAAATAATTAAGCAAGGATTCACCATCTGAAGAGCACACCACTGGATGAGCGCACCATTGAAATCTGTGCAGTTGAAACTGTACATGATTTACGCTAGTATGTGCCATTAAGATGGGGCTATCGGTATTTAAATAGCTGTGAGTTATTAGAGCAGTTGGTGCTTATTGAAACTAAGTTAGCTATTTCTGTCATTACTTCTGTTTGAAATCCTCAGCTGTGGGAATGAGTTAGATCCCTCATTCCCATTACCACTCACAAGCAATGGGTCAGTTTTATTGTCTTGAAATACCTAAAATATCCCGGTATACCTGAATGTAAATACAATGAGAGAAACAGTTTGAAACTTTAAGATAGGGGATCATACATTCCCAGGGTGTCTGTGTTCAACAGCTTTAAGTGTAGCTCCTGTGTGCTACTAATGTTAACTTAATGTGGCTTGCAGAGAATTTATCACTGCTCATTCAGAATACTACAGCAAGGCAGAGTTTGATTCTTAAGTTTATTTTTGCATAGAAAAGTCAGTAATTGTGGTAATTCCGAGGGTATAAAGAGTACTGCAAGCAGCTTGCTTTAATTTGACCACAGAGTCAATACTGAAAAAGGCTTTGGAGTGTGTGGTGACAGTGTCTTTTGGGGCATAGTGGTAGCTTTGTGGACAATAGTGGGTACTGGGTGGTTGTCAGCGTTGATAAATAAATGATCATGAGGGGTATCTGCTTTGTGGCATACTTAAACTTGTTACAGTGTACTGGGAGGTTTAGTAAATATTACTGAACAGCTTAGCAACTGATTGCAATTGCTGTGTAACTCCAAATCAATCCCAATATTACCAGAGGAAGTAGAGGTGGAAGGTGATGAGGGCTGCACAGGGTATGTGCCTTTCCAATGTATTTTCTTCCAGGAAGCCCAGGGTCTTCCCTCCCTATCTGCCAAACCCTGTTTAAATGTCTCAACCATTCTGTTGATTTTGGTTAATTCGGGGACAATTGGAGGCATCCCATCCACCAGATCCCCTACTGAGATGCTGAGTGCTTTCTCCTCTCCATGACCTCCTTGGGAATGCAGGGCATCGATGGCCTCTGGTAAATGCCCAGCTCCATGCCAAACAGGAAAATACATACTGCCTGTTAACTAACAAAGCATAGAGTTTTCTGCATTCCTCCCAAGGCTGATTTGCAATTGGGTTTGAGGGATTTTGGGATCCAGAGAGGTGACTGTGCTTGTTTTATTAAGGAAAAACTCAAAAGCTTATTTACTCCCAACATCCTAGAAACACCTTGTTAAAATCTAGCACTTTAAAACCCAACCTGTGGATAACACCTGGCATAATCTCAAACCTTAAGGATATGTCTGGATTGTTGTAGACCACTGTGTTTTGTAGTTACCCGAGTGTACTTCCAGTTAGGTAGAACAAGTTTCAGAAGTGGTTTGGCAGTGATGGAGTGGAGCCCAGTGATTTAACTTGCTCTAAGGGTAAATTAACTCGTGCTGAGCTGCACTGGGCTGCTGTGGTTGAAGTTCTTTGTGCTTGGTTAGTTGATTTAAACTGGGTTTGTGTGTCTAGGAGTGTAGGGCTGCTGAAGCCATCTGGAGTGTTTGGGGCTGGTCACTGACGGCGCAATGAGGGCACATCTTGGACCTTCCTTCAAATGCAAAATCTGGTTAGGCTGCAGTAACAACTCTTCTTACCCTAGCGGGTTGCAAATCCTGTTTATGGAATTCTTTTGTAGTGCTGGATGTTGAAAACAGTAGTTTCTCTTAAGAAATTATGATTCAATTAACTAGTATTTTAGTTCAAACCTTTGCTGTAGTCGAAGGTGATGACTAGTTGGGGATATTATTGCTTCTTGGAGGGCTTGTTCTTGGGTTTTATAGGAATGGGGAGGCAGGGGAGGGTGAGTTTAACTGTTTATCTTAAGCAGTGAAGGACAGATGCAGGAATAGGGGAGTTTGTGTTACTGGCAAGCCAGTTATGTACCATAACAACTGAAGTGTTTGCTATTCTGCATAGACTTAAGGATGTGCGTGGATCTGCAAAGAATTGCATCCTTTGGTTATGAGTGACCTGTCTTAAGATTTCTCTTCTTGTCAATTAACAGCACAACACTGCACTGTTGAAGGTGCTGGTATATTGTAGAAGGACTGATGCATTAATGCTGTTACTGTGTTTATACTGTCAGGTAGCTAATGTGTAGATTGGCATCTGTATTCCTTGCATCCATGCTGGAGGGGCAGGAAAATAACCTCTTCTGAGGTGTCCCACAGATGTGTTTTAGACTCAAATGTAGGAAATGATTTTCCTTGATGATGAGCTTACCTGTACTTACATTTGTATCAATCAGTTCTTGAATTAGTGCATTGATTTTTGGTGGCTGAACCTAGAATGTAAAAAAAGTATGGTTTGGTGTATCTTTTGAGGAGTGATTGTTTGAAGGAAAACGTGAATTTTGAATGCTGGTAATGTGTTCTTTATTTCTTTATAGTAAAGTATTGCATGGTAGAAACTGTTTTCAGCTTCAGAGTCCCATGCGAACACTGAGGAGAAAACCACAGCCTGGAGAAGAAAAAAGTCTTCTTTTGTTTGGTTGAATGAGAAAAGTTACTCATTTAGTTATAGATCATACGCTGACAAAACTCTTAGAGAAGACTGTGTGGTAGCCACTGATTCATACATCTTGCTTTGGTGTCGGGTGTTTGGAGAAGAGTGGGCATCATCAGGAGATACTTCAGTAGATGTTCAGCTCTCCTGCATGAATCCCTCAGCAACACTTATTACTGGAGATGACATGGTTTGCTGTTTTGAGTTTTTTTAAGTGAGTTTGCAATTAGTTGAGGCTAATTAATGTTTTGCAGAAGCATGTTCAGTTCAATTTGTTTGCAGTCGTTCAGAGGAGTTGTTGATAGACCAGGGAAAGATAGGGTGATACCTCATAAATCCACAGGGATGACCGGAGAACGCCTTTGCTGGATTTGCACATTGGGTACTGTGTTCACACAGTGCTTTCTTACTGCCATAGCCCTCCCCTCGTGTGCTTCCTGAGAGGAGTCCTCTGTCCTTGCTCACAGCTTCAATGGCCTTGGCTTGTGCTGCCCATCCCTGGAGCAGCTCTGCTTCCCAGGGGTGCTTGTGCCAGGCCTTGCTGCTGTCACAGCTGTGGTGTGTGCTGGTGTACCCCTGTGACATACCTGGACCCCCTCGGACGGAACGTGCCCGACTTAGGCTGTCTAACGTGCAAGCTAATACTGTAACCTGAGGAAAATCACAAGTGTATGCTGAATGCAGAGCTGGGGCTGCCGCAGTGGTTTTCCAGAATTCCATTAAGATAAATCTAGTCTGAAAGATTTATAAATGTCAAGATCTGAATTCAGTGAAGTACCCGGAGAATGAGATGTGAAGATGGAGGAAGTTATTTCTCTGAAGAAAACTTGACAGTATACAGTATTTGGCCCAAACAGTAAAGGATTCTGTAAAAACAATTACACATACTGTAAAGAAACCATTCAATTGAATAGCTTTGTGTAGTGGCTGTTTCTAATTGGGCTTCATGTTTTATCGCAGTTAGTTTTCCATTTAGGAGGGAAGATAGGAACCATAAAACTTGATGCAAATTAGCAGAGTGAAATAGCTTTCTTTGTAACTGCTCTTTGAACCTTTGCATCTCCTTTAAGAATATGCTTACGGAATATTGCAGCAGTACATCTAGGAAGAAAACGGGGTTGTCTTAACATACAGAAGTATATGTCTTTCTAATAAATTGCTTCTGATAGAACTAGGGAATAGAGGAGATTGTACAAAGACAGGTTTCTTTTTAAAAGTCTGATTTGCATTTTAATCTCATGGAGAACAACTTTCGATATTCTTAAGGCAAAAACTAAGCCTTCCTCATTGTAAGAAATTGTGATCTTGGTAATGCGGGGTTTTTGTGCTACAGGTGATGTGTGATCTTACATTGGGAGAGGTACACTTGAGCATCTCTAAGCTTATCAGTATCTTGTTCTTGTAGTAAAGCTAAAAAGGGAGAAGCAGTGCTAGGATTTGATGCTGCCATACCATATGTAGCATCTGGACGCACCTATAGCAGAGAGAGAACTGAGATTTAACTTCAGGGTGAAGGGAGGAGATGTAAGAAGGGACAGCATGCTGCTTGGGTGTTTTACGCATTATTTAGGTATGACATTTGTACCTGCAGTTGTTCTGACACTTGTGATATGTGGGTGTGTGTAGTAGGTAACAGAGCGGTGGCTTTCTGGTGATGGGAATCTGTTGTTGCATGTACATGCTTTTACCGTACTACATAGCTCAGTAAGCCTTTGTGTGTACAAGCCCGTGTCAGGGGGCTGGAAAGGGATGAACTTGAAGGTCCCTTCCAACTCAAACCATTCCATTACTCTGTTCCTGTCTGTGCATATATGAAAATACATGGTATGACTTCTAAGAAGTGCTGAGATCTAGGAATCATTAAAGTGTTGATTCTGCTGTTTCTGAATACACAGACTGTTGATGGCATTTTCTGGAATGTTTTATGAGTTAATTTATCTGGTTAGTGTTCTATTAAACCATGTGGTACTGCAGAGTTGTGTAAGTGTTGGATTGAGAGATTGTATCTGTTTTGAGCTGAGCAGTGAGTTTGTTTAGACCTAGTGATGGAGTAAATCCATCAAACGATCTCCATGGTGGCTTGGTTCAAGTGAATGTGGAGATGGTTTGGTGTCCACCTGGCTCTAATGTGGGGGATGAGAGGCCAGAGATGGCACATGCAATTGAATTTTGGCAACTGTAGTTGAAGCAATGAAAAAACTTAATGTTGAAACAGTACAGAATAACTACATGATTGAATGTGACCGGACTTCTAAGTGTATGAGAATGAGTTTGAAGCACAGGAGTGCCTATACGTGGAAGTGCTTGTTACTTCCTGCTTCATGCCTTCTTTCTGAGGTAGATTTTTATCTCGTCTAGCAGCTAAAGGATGATTATACATTAGGTGATCCCTTTTCATAGCTGTTCTTAAGCTTTCAAAAGATCTGTATCCTCCCTGGGAGAAAAAAGCTGACACAATTCAAAGTGATGGGGTTTCAAGTTCTGTTCTTTAAAAACACTAAAACAGTGTCCTGTAGGTGATAAGAGATGGCTGAAAAACAAATGTAAGCCTACCAACAATGGGCTCATCTTAGTGACTTTTGCAGGCCCGTAGGAAATAATGTCTGCAGTGCAAAACCTCCTGATGTACCGCTGTATCTGTACTGAAGTCAGAGACCTCCGGACAGGGCAGTAACACTAAGCAGCAAAGGTAATGACAGCCATCTAACTGTTTGGTAGCGTTAAGCACAAACTGGTTTACTTGGAGAAGGATGGTTGTCTAACAGTGGCTCTGCAGTGCTGCCCCTGTAATCCTGCTAATGGTAAACATAGGTTTCTGAAGTGCACTCCTTATTGCGATGACCTCAGTCAAGGAAGCTTGGGAAGAGCAGAGAAGCAGCGAGTGATTATTTGGAGTACAAGCAGATGCTGCTCTAATTTCTGCGGGATTTTTCTTGCTTAAAAAGTCAAAGAAATGAAGGGTTTTGTACTGTAAACAAGGCAATACTTTACGCAGTGCCTTCAACTTTCTCTTCGTGTGGTCTGTTATCTTAAGGTTGAAATGCTTTCCGTGGTAAAAGACTAAAGCGGGCTCGTAGAGGAGGGTCTTTCAGAACCTTTAAAATTGTTTGCAAACTAAATAATAGCAGATTACTTACAAACATGAATGTGTTCTGGTCTTTAGTCGAGATACAGACTGACGTTCAAGCTTGCATTGCTCAAGTTAAACATGTGCCTTAAGTGATTTGTTAGTGAACCTTATAAATTGGTAAATGATTTTTATTTAGTAACTAAGAATACTTCTTTTAAGTGCTTCTGTTGCTGGCATAAATTAACTTTGGCTGTCGTATCAAGAGTGTCAGAGATTGCTGTTTTGTATCTAATGAAATACTCTCACTGGTGTGCTTGAACTGGGGAAGTACAGAGGAGGAAGGGATTAGTACAGTTAGCAACAGCATATCTGTCTGGAATTTGTGAGAATGGCCAAGTGCCCTTTCAAAACCGAGTATCAGTGTGAATAGCAGGGGAAAAGCAGTTCTCAGTGCTTTAGAATCTCCCTTCAGGTAGGAAACAGCTTCTCTCAAATTCACAGAATAATCCTGGGATTAGGGTGGGTTTGTGAGCTCATTTGCCTCTGATGTGGTAGAGTTCCAGAGCTGTGAGTGGTGCTGTACAGGTGTAGAGTTTGATGTGAAACAGTAATTATGTTGGAAAAGGGTTGGGAGTATCTTTGCTGTTTCTCTTAAGTTGAGCTCTTACCTGTATTTTAACCTCACCTGTTGGTCACACACCACCACAATATCCCATGCAGGTTTTGTGGATTCTTGGCTTTAATATTCATTAAATCTGTTCAGCCAAGTGTATAAATTACATTTCCAGCTCTGATACTGTTCTGGCTTTAAACTGTGTATGTTCTTAGTAAGGAAGCAGCTGTCTGTCACTTCAGTGCTAATAATGACCCCCATAAGAATGGATAAGTTCTCCCATGAAACAAAAAGCATAAAGCTTCCAAACTACATGGACACGAGTGCAGAAATTGCATTGACATTAAGGTGGGTACGACCTGGTGTGTTGCTGCTCGTACCCTGGCTGACCTAGCCTGCATTCTGAGACTTGGGCTGCCTTCAGTGGTGCCTCTGCTGATGTTGCTGCAGGACCTGGCGATACTGCAGTGAGGCTTTGCATCCATTTGGTCAGAGCTGACTGCACCATCAGAGTAGCTGTAGATGGGGATGTCTGTGTCAGTGACCTTCAGCTTACAGCCTGAGCAGTGATGGTAAATGCAGTCACTAAAGGTAGGCTGTGAACTGGAAAGACTGAAGATGAAGGCATGAGTCCTGTCTGTCCACTTGTGGGAGTGAAGGCCATCAGGCCCTGCAGAGAAGCAGGGAGAGAGGTGAGATGGTCTCCAGCCCAGTTGGAGGTTGGCTGTAGGCTGTGTATAGGGCATACTTTGAAACAGTGTCAAAAAGTGAACAAGGCACAGTGAATGTCAAAGGCATCATTAAATACCAAAGCATTTAATGTTTTAAAACCCAGCAACATGTAAAAGTTGCTGGGTTTCATAGTCTTCTGGAAGAGGTTTTTCCAAATGTGAGTTAAAGCCATGCTGCATATTCCTCTATTGAGCAGAGAAGTGAAAATACATTGAAGTGGTAAAGATAAAATTGGTTGGCCAGCTTAATTTTCTTTTTCTCTTCTCCTATTAGTACTAGTGTACTGATCTCTAGTACTAGTGTACTAGTCTCCTATCAGTACTAGTGTAGAGAACATGGGCAGGATTTTCAGAAGCAGAAGAACTTGCCTTAAACTGATAACCTGTTAATTTGGTCCCTACATACCCACCAGTGCACATCTTGTCTTGCTAATCTAATGGGCAAAGCTTTCAGAGCTGATAGAGTGAGACAAGTGTCAATGTAGGAATACTCTCCATGGCCATCTCCACAGTCTCATTTAGGAAAGCCATAAACGCATAGGGATTACCTGCTTTTGGCTGAAAAGTGTAGGTCAGGTGCTGGCTGTGTGAGTTGGGAAGATCCATTGACATGCTGTTCCCCATTATGGGTTTTAATTCTTGTTCTATAACAGTGGCTGAAGGCTCACAAGGTAGTCAGTCCACCTTTGCCTTGTGTCTTCTGGGCTTTACCTCGACACTTGGTTTTCCATGCTCACATTTATTTAGAATGTCACATATTGCTCTGTGTGTGATTTTTGTAATGCCATCCTAATGGTACAAACAGACCTCACTCCTGGGGAGCGTGAGGATAGCATGGCATGTGGCAGAGGGCAGGAGGGCAGGTGAGGGTGTCCTGTGCTGCAGGAGTAGGCAGAATTGTCTCTCCTGGGGGGACCCAGCTCCCACAGCCTGCTGTCCCTCCAGGAATAGGGCCTTGGTGGGGCTAGCATATACCTTTGGGAGAGAAGATTCATGCAAGGTGGGAGATGCTGTGGCCAAGTTAAAGCCCTGCATGGCATCAGTTTGAATTTCAGCTTGGAAAGCCTTGCAGTTCGTGAAGGTAAAGAATATCCCCCCCGCCTTGTTTTATTATAACTTCGTCAGAAGAGGTTAGTTCCACACAAAACCTTGCAGTTGGATCTGTCAGAGGATGTTTTCAACACGCAGTAAGAGCTCTTCTCCAGTGGCTGTAGGAGGAGCATGCTGTCCATCCTGCGGGATGTGCCTGCTCGCCCCAGCTCACCCATGAAGGAGGGCTCAGGGGCGTGCGGCCCATGGGCAGCCCTCACCCAGGGAGGTGTCGGGGAGCATGTGGTGCCCATGGGGAAGATGTGAGTGTCTGCTTGTGCAGGGCCAGCTACCTGGGCGGTGTGTGCCAGCCCATGCGGTGGGGGGA
Organism: Forpus xanthops; assembly: GCA_032466535.1. Classification (NCBI taxonomy): domain Eukaryota; kingdom Metazoa; phylum Chordata; class Aves; order Psittaciformes; family Psittacidae; genus Forpus; species Forpus xanthops. Next base: position 5,199 of record JASSUY010005468.1, on the reverse strand, counting down.
AGCCTGTGTATGTGGGGAGCGGGGTGCCGTTGGCATCCTTGTTAGCTGTAACGTTGGTATTTCAGTAATGCGGCGGTGCTCGGTCCTACTGCCAAAACCAAGCTATAAGCAGTGAGTCTTTGCTCCACTTTTCCTCCCGTGCCTCTGCTCCGCCCCGTCCGTGCTCCCTGCGCTGCTGAGATCAGCTTCCTGCTTTTCATTTTCCTCCGAACGCTGCTACTCCTCCCCTGAAAGAGTTATTTCTATGGGTCTGGAGTTAAGTTTTACGGGTGGCCGCAGGCTCTTTTCCTGACAGGAGGACGCACCAAGCTGGAAAAGCAGTATCATGGTGATTGTGTGCTGTTGCAGCGAAGCAGAGCTGTAGGCAGAATGGTAGACTGCCGCACCGAAAGCCTGTCTGTGCCAGCTCTGTGACCGTGGAAGGCGAAGGAGGTGAGTGCTGGTTTTACATCGTGGAGTTGTTGGAGGTGGAACCAGAAGACACAGCCTACCTGGGCTTTGGTAACGAGATGTGAGCAGTTACGCTGTTACGCTCTCTGATTAGATGCTTTTGCTCCTGCTAATACTGTAATGGAGTATAGTCAGGAAGTGATGGATTTTGCTGTAGCAAAGAACTGTGGTCCCTGAAAGTTTATAGTGTTTGAATCTGGTTTTCTTCCCTTGAAAAGTGCAAATAGGTATGGCCGTAATATAAATATAGCCCTAAAGGACAGATGATAAAGATGGAGTTTACTCAAAGCCACTTAGAGTAGAAAAAACACTCGGGTAGTCTCAGAACTTTTAGATGGATTGAATTATGCCAGACAGAGGCTTCACAGTGATGTAGTAATGCCTGTGGATCTGGAATGATGTGATGCATAGGAGGGAATGATGGGATTTTATTATGTGTGGAAATAAATTTATAGACAGGAAAAACAAAAAGGAGGAAAAAAAAAACCAGAATTCTTTTTCCAGTTGCCAATCATCCCTCAGGATGGAAGGCAGGTTGGTTGAGAGAAAGCGGATTGTTTGGGCAAGTATCTCTGTTGTGACATGCGAGTAACTCCTATAGAAATGTGGCTTCTGACATGGTTGCAGTTTGAAGTTTGGGTTTGCTTGGGGTTTGTTTATTTTCATTGCTTTTCGTGAGAGAGTGAAGAATGTAAATACCACAGTTTGTATTTACACACAGAATGTGTTTTACACGCAAAATGCATCTGTATGTATTACAAAATACAACTTCCAGCCTGCTAAACAAGTGAGCATCCTTCTATTGGAGCTCTGAAGTCGGTAATCTGTAACTAGTGGCAGGTTGCTGCTTGCTTTGTGGTATGGTCCCCTTCCTTTGCTGCTTCCTCATTACTGCCTGTTACCAAGCAGATTAATGGGACAACTCTGTTGGTTCTGACCATGGTGCCCTGGCTGGTTTGCAGAGGGCTGTTCATAAGGAGCTACTCAAAACGTAGCTCTGGTGGGCCAGCCTGGCCTTGGATGCTGCTGGTTTGTGGAGGGAGATGTGCTGTTACCCAAGCTCTCAGGTCTGACCAGTTACTTGTGCCCTTTCTCCAGACCAGAGTTCATGCTTGTGTAGCTGTTTTCTGTGACACTGAATTGAATGTGTTGGTTGTGCTACAAAATGAAACAGATACAGGCTTGAATTGGTTGTGGGAGTAGGGGGTACTTCTCTTACAGTGTAGTTCCTCAGCAGCCATGCTGGAAGTAGTTCTGGGAATCTTCACTTTCAAAATGGGATGCATTTGGATGGACAATGGGAGGGGGACAGTAAATTAGAAACTGGAGGTTGATTCGTGGCAATATTTTGGCTGTGACTGACTTTCCTTTTGTCTTTGTTGGAAATCAGTGCTGCTTCTTTCAGCTGTGGGGCAGGTAGGAGTGTATTTCCTTCAGTGTTTTATATGCCTGGGCCAAACTTAACCACTTCTAAAACGTTGTATATAAATGTGTAAAGTCAAAAGAAAAGCCTAAAACCACTTCTGTTGCCCAGCCTGTGGCCTCCACTGCAGTAGCGGTAGAGCAGTATTGCATAGGCAGTAATAATAAAACTTCCAGTCATGTATGGCCCTCCATCTTCTGTATTTGGTTTCAGGTACTGGGTATAACATGCTCTGTGGGTTTTGCCTCCTGCAATCTGGAAATTCACTGCTGCTAAATCTACTTGTTTGTACAGACCTGTACTCCAGAAATCAATCCTCTGTCATGTCACGATGCTGAGGGATAAAACCATGGCTAAAGATGCTTCATGTGCTGTTCATGTCAGTATATTAGACAACGCATGCCCATTTGCCTCTGTGTTGATACTAAAGAATTCTAAATGATAACATTTCCACAAGAAATGTGTGGGATATAGGCTTATCCTAGAGATGCAGAAATAACTCCCATGTGGGCCCAAGTGCCCAACTCTTACTTACCAAAGTTGCCACCTTTCTACTTGCATTCTGGCGATGGACAAACTACAGCTCTGAGAGCATGGATATGATGTCAAGCATCAAGCTCCCCAGCTGCTGGCCTTCTGCGCTGCTTTAGTGGTTTTGTACTTACTTTCATTCTGATTGATAAGGGATTGCTGTGAAAGATCAGTGGAGTCAAGGGTTCCTACCAGTGCCTTAGATGCTGTGCTTTAACTGATTCCCTGTCAGCAAGGCTGGGCAGGGTCAAAGCATTTGCTCCTTTCCTATCACATTTTTGCAACCTGGGCTTATGTTAACTTGTGGAAATTTGTTATTTTGGGGTGCACTGAAGGGAGGTGGGAAGTTCTGCAGGTTGGATCTTTCCTTGGTTGAGCCTTCACAAGGCTCTTAATGAATGCTCTTTATTTGTAGGTATGAAGAGTGGAGGATATGGCTCCCAGAGTAATTTTGACCTTCAGTTCACTACATGTGTAATGCTGGCCCCATCTTTAACACAGATAGAAGATACAATATGTTATTTGAACTACAACTCCCTGAAAAAGAAGTGAAGGAGACTCATTTGCTAGAGGTAGTAGTGAAGCGCCATGTTTAAATGGCAGCACTGTCACTGAAAGAAATAGTCGCAGGCTCAGACACTTGCATCCTACCCCATGGAGTCATGCTGGTCTTCTTGAAGCTGTGTAATGGACTGGACTGGGATCATACCTAAATTAATGGGGTTTATTAGATTAACTGGTTTTGTCTGCTAAAACCAGAACTGACCGCCATTGGGGGAATCAGGTACTGAGTCATGAATCAGACCAGAGAACTGATCACCTCTGTTGCCCTAAAAAAGGGGTCCAGGAGTGTGTGGAATAGAAGCAGGGCAAGGGACAGGACTGCTTTTGGTTTCAGAGCTGCCTTGTGCTATCTTACAGCTTGTCAAGCTCTAGAGCCTTAAGGGCAGGCTAAGTAAAATGCAAGAGAAGGAGGATGTATCTCCAGAAATAGACTACTATTGTCAATATTTCTTCTGCTGGGGACTTATATGCATCTCTTAACCATGATTGTGCAGTCTGGATAGTTTCCAATGCAGATAGCATCAGCTGCTGAGGATAAACTGTCTTAATTGTGATGTGGCTTTTATCTTTCTCCTGTGATTCTCTCTGAAGTAGGGTGATGCCTTGCACAGTTTTCCTTTGTGTGACCCAGAATAGCCTGCAACGTATCAGGCTCTTCTTAAAAGTTACATGGGGCTTTCAGTAAGCATGTTGATAGGTGATTTCTACCAGGTAGTTCTGTCTGGATGCAGAATACCGGTTTTCTAGGTGCTGGTTAAATTCTCAGGTCCAGAGATGCTGTACATTATTAATATGATGAGTTGCTCTGAGATTTTGACTGGGAGTGGGATATGGCAAAAGGAGACTGTAACTTGCCTCCAGTGGCCAGTACTTCAGTGGGTTTGTTTGATAGCAGGGCAGTTGTTGCTGCTTATGTGTGACTTGTGGAGTTGAGAAAGTTTTTGTCAGTGCTTTTCAAGCTTTTGCTATGTGTCAGGTGCTGGCAAAAAGCAGCAGCAAATATATCTTCCTTAATTCCCCAGGGCTGTGTTTTGGCTGGGACAGTCAAATGTTACATCCTAAGTTAAAGCTCATACTTTGGGATTTGCTAGTGTAGACCCCCACATCAGTTCAGGGCCTTGTTACCCTCTGTGAGACTCTGTGCAAGTACAGCAATCCGTGCTAGCGGATTTTGACAAGGGATTAAAGGATGGATGTTTGCTTTGCTTGGAAGTTGTTCAGATAGGAGAGTTCAGAGTTGGAAATATCATCTCTACTCCTTCCCTTGCACTACCAAAGTAAACTGGAAACCCATAACAAAATGTGGCACGTTGACTCTTGTACTGTTTGAGGGTACTTTATGCTACAGAAGGATGCTGTCCAGTGAAAACTGTATACGAAACAAGCATAATTGTGGAGGAGAAACAAAAAAAAAGGTAGTTTCAGGCTGATATGAAAACTTATTTAAATGTGCCTGTGAAGCTTGTGCAGCATGAAATTCTGTTGCTTTACACCAGAAGATTGAAGGAACTACCTCAAATCCCAGGCATTTTAAAAAATAAACACAGAATTGGCAGTTTGGTTTGGTTCTATCTTTCTTTTGGAGGGAAAAATAAGTCTCTTGCTGCAAATGGAGAAGGTGGTTAATGAGACTAATAATGCTTTGTTAGGCAAATCACAGCAGAGCAGAAGGGACGTAGCGCCTCAAGAGCTGGTGCAGTTGGGCCATGACCTGGTGTAAGTACACAGCTTCTGATGGGGACGTGCAGTTACTGCCTCTGTTGCAGCATCTTCTCACACTGTTGTGTCCACCCTCCACATGGACGTAGTGTAATGGCAGCAGTGTTGTCCGTGGACAACAAGGAAGCCCTATAGCAGCTCTGGAGGGGTGGTACAGGGAGCTGGCGTGGTGTGCATAGTCTTCTGTGATGATCAGCTAACATGAGTTGAAACCCTGGCAGTATCTCCAAAAGATGCTACTATTTCAGCTGTTGGTGAACAAGATCCCCTGCAAAGCAAAGCTGCTCAAAATGGATCCTCCCCCTTTATCTGTTACATCAACACTGTATGGTAAAGTGGTTTTTATGGTATTGGGAGGTGGCATCCTTATAGGCCCCCTTGAGGTATTGGAAGGCTGCTATGAGGTCTCCACGCGGCCTTCTCTTCTCCAGGGTTAACAGCCCCAACTCTCTCATCCTGTCTTCATAGGGGAGGTGCTCCAGTCCCCTGATCATCCTCGTGGCCCTCCTCTG
>JASSUY010005467.1:0-14520 GCA_032466535.1 Forpus xanthops | reverse complement strand
TCTCATCAACCAACACCCCCAAGTCTTTCTCCTCAGGGCTGCTCTGAATCTCATCTCTGCCCAACCTGTAGCTGTGCATGGAGTTGCACTAACCCAAGTGTAGGACCTTCCACTGACCATTTTTAAACTTCATCAGGTTGGCATCAGCTCACCTCACAAGCATATCAAGGTCCGTCTGGATGGCATTCCTTCCTTCCAACTTATCAACCGAGCCACAGAGCTTCATGTCATTTGCAAACTTGCTGAGGGCACACTCAATCCAACTGTCCATGTCACTGACAAAGAGGCTGAACAAGATCTGCTCCAACACCAATCCCTGAGGGACACCACTTATTACTAGTCTCCAGCTGGACACTGAGCCATTGAGCACTGCTTTTCGCTTGAAGCCAGCCAGTTATTTATCCACCGAGTGATCCACCTATCAAATTGATCTCTCTCCAACTTAGAGACAAGGATGTCATATGGGACAGTGTTAAACGCTTTGCACAAGTCCAGGTAGATGACATGAACTGCTCTGTACCTGTTCATCATTTTAAACATAAAGCAAAATGAAGGTTCATTCCTCAATGAAAAATTTGAAGGTGTTCATAGAATGCATTTTTTAAAAAAAAAACCTCTCAATTGATGCTTATTTAGTATGCTTGGTTTGTTTGGAATTCATTGTAGAGAGCTGTCAAAAGTGTATGCATTTCTCATGCATCTCCTACCTAAGTTCTCCACATGGATATTATTGTAACTTAAGGCTTAAGCCATGATTTAAAATATTCTTAGATCTTCCACATGGTATATAAAACTGATTATTGTCCTTGCTATATAGTGATGGTTAAATACACATATCCAGCATGATTTTATTTAACAGTTTCAAATTTCTACAGACTCTCCTTTTGGTAACTCAAACCTGGAAGGGATAGCTTAATTCACTGAATCTAGCTCCTTGATCTGGCATTAATATTTATTATCCTTTCCAAAAACACAGAAATCTCTGTGGTAAAAGCAGCTATGATTTAGGTGCTTTATTTTGTTTGGTTGGTTTTGGTGGTGTTATATTTTGAGTTAAATGATTGTCTTACCTCTGTGTGTCAAATAACTCTTAGCTTTTATTTAGTAGTTTAAATAAGCCAAGTTTCTCTTCTCCTTCCATTATCTTGGTTACATTATCACTTTCCACTGTTTGATTTCTTTAGACTTCTTTTTTTTCATAAACCTAGTTGATCAGGACTGTATTCCAGTGAACATACTTGATAGAATTAGTATTTTCTTAATTCTACTGAAGGCATTATCAACTAGTGCATCTTATACTGTGCCCACAAAAGAAAAAAAAACGCTCACAAGAATAAGAATAAAATATTCATATTTATATATTTACTCAGAGTTCTTAGTGTAGGTCAAGTGTATTATGAAGTGACATGTTTATGTCACTTGTGCTACAGACACTCATGCTTGAAAGGCAGTTTAAAATTTTTGTCCAAGTTAAATAAAATAAAATAAAATTAGAAGCAGTCCTGTAGCAGACTATGCAACATGAGGTGTATTTGCTAGTAGGACATGAATTCCAAATATGATCAACTCCTTATATGCCTTCGTCAATTAAGCAACCAGTTGTTTACAACTGGAGCTTTAAAAAGAAACAAGTAATGGTTAGGGTAAGAAGTTTTCCACATATGTAATTTCAGTGAGATGCTGAAAGACAGATGAAAAAGATGAAAATATGTGGTAGGAAACCCATCTAAGAGGATATGTATGACTTTAACTATGTATAAGGAAAACCATTGCTAGCAATCTTTTGATTCAAGCTGAGGGGTGATTGATAGAACTCTATCTTTCCATTTGATTAATTGCATGCCAATAATTTTTTTTTTGCCTAAATAAATAATGAATCTTCTGTCAAGGCGTGTGAATATTTTGAAGGGGCAGATGTACGTTGGAAGAGCTATGACTAGCAGATGACGAGCCAAAGCATTGAATTATACCACTAGAGCAAGAGTTGAAAGGCTTGAAATAGACTACAGCTACATCTCCAACTTCTATTGTTCATATATGAAGTGCAAGCCTCTACAGCAGATGTTCAGCTTCACCTTCAGGTGATGGGCTGGCCTTGTTTAAGCACTGATGTTCTGGTTTATTTGAGTAAACATCTAAGTCGTACTGAAGATAAGATTTATGCAAGATAATAAGAGAGGGGGACTTGACACTGTAGCATAGCATAGCAGAAAAAACTGAAGTGGCCATTCACAATGAACTGTAAATGATTCGATTTTTAGAAAAACTTTATAGTAATCACACACAAATATGACAAGAGTAGAAGCAAGCAATAAGAATAAAATTATTAAACTTTTGGAAAAATTCATATGTTAGTGACATGACTGTATGAACATCTTTAGTTGTCATAAACTCAACTATTAAAAATTCAACAAGCTGTGGTATAAAATTAAGCTTATCTACGTAGGAGCTAAAAGTATCTGAGCATGTCTGGCATTTTTAGGGGGTTGGCTGGATTTTTGTGTGTTGTTGACTTTTTTCTTTTATTTTTTTTTATTTTATAATTATATAGGAAATGCTAAATTTTAAGAATATTAGGAATATCAGGGGACTTTTAGTATAGTATGAGTCTCAGTAGACATTTTGGACAAATGAGGCATTATGTTCTATATTCTACAGAAATTTACTTCTACATATTTTTTCAACTAAAGTGCTATTCCTTTAGCAGTGATGAGCTTTATGAACTTTCATTTTTATTTATTTATTTCTTTTTTAGTTTTAAGTATTCGGGATATAATAAAGGAGGAATTGAATCACTTTTCACTTCATCATTGCAAGCGAGATTAGTAAAATTATTTAATGGTCAGCAAAGAACAAAACAGTATGCAGGCTTTCTTGAGTACTGTTTTCAAAGTGAGTGAAATAGAGCTTTAATTGCTTCCTGAAACAAGGATGAAATCAATTTCTTTTACTGCCATTGCTGAAAATAAAAAAAAAAAAAAACAAACAAATTGCATAATGCTCAACTGGCTGCTGACTCACCTTGATAACCTAATTGCCTGGTGGGGTGTTGCCTTGTGTCTTATAATATTTCACAGGGGTTATAAGGACACATAGGTTCTTTATAGCTCATATGGACCTTTCAGTTTGCTGGAAAATAACCCCTATATCTGCTATTCAAATAGCTGAGAAGTCGAAGCTCCAAATGAAAAGCATTCAGGGACACAGTCAGGATGTATAAAGTCTACTTGAAGGGTGAGAAGGGCTGGATGACAGCCACTGACAGAATATTAGCATTATTCAGGATTCTTTCTAATTATTCTGGCTGGAGACTCTTGGCAACTCTGTGCCAGTATTCATAAATATTGAACATAATAAATGGGAACTCTTAAATTTTTTCCTTTTTTCATATTAGGAATGTAAAAAAGCTAAGGGAGAAGTAACCTCAAGGGGTAAAGTTCTACTTGAACTAGAAAAACAAAACCAACCACCCTAGAATCTAAATATCTACAGCTTCCTAGAAATTATGATTGCGATATACTGCAAATTTCCACAACACAAAAAAAAGTGCAACATGTTGAAGTGCTGAAAAGAAATATTTTAAAGTGCTTTTATTTATCATATGTCTCAATTTGATTTATAACTTATGAAAAAAATTCTGATGTTTGTTTTATATTATGTCAAGTCCCTTTGCTGTTTTTTTTCCTAAGCAATTCACCAATACAGAAGTATTTCTATTTTTTTTCTTTTGCAGAAGAAAAATGAGCCCAAAAATAATACCTGACATAATTCCCTATGGTAATTGCTGTCTTCTAATTCCTTTCTTTGCAGTCCAGTGCTCCCATTTAGACAAAGATGATATCATGTCATTGCTTTAATTATAATATTAAGTATCTTATAAGAATAAATGTCAGTATATTTTTCCAAAGGACTATAATTCTATAAAGTATATGTTTGAGGTTCAGACACATTTTAAAACATACAGCACTGAAAGACTACCGTTTGGGAATTAATGATTAACAATTTGTATGCATTTATAGCTGAAGACAAGGTCTTATTTATCTTTTTCTGTATTGTGTACACAGAGATCATATTTATGAATGAGTTGTAAACAAATCTTCACACTTTGAAGAAAAACTGAAAAGAGAAATTTCTGGTTTTCTAGTCCTTTTGGAGTAAATACCCAAAATCATTAAAAAAAAAAAAAACAACAAATTTTTTTTAATAGTCAGACCTTAGAAGGTGTGGGTAACAGTGATGAAGTACACTTTTGGAAATGTGGGATTCTTTGCAAAGTTAACTTTACTTCCTTCATTTTATTCATTTTGGTATTGCAACACTACTGAATTGGGATTTTCTTATTAGAAGAGTTCATGGCTGGCAAACTGATCTTCAGGGGATGACTGATTTGAAAACTGGCTGCAAAACCACAGGGTTAATCAGAAGAATACAAGCAGACATAATAACTGGGTCAGAAAGTATTAAAAAATATCCCTTGAGAGACTCTTTTGAACAAGTAAGAAAAATAATCACATCTGTTGATAGTTATCTGCCAAAAAAAGGTAACATAAAAAAGAGATCTGCAATTCATAGGCAGTTGAGAATGCCAATGTAGCATGTTTAGCTACAAAACTACATAATTTTCTTAATAATCTTTCTCTTTTCAGTTTGGGTGTTGGAACACTGATGGTCAAGACATGAATAACTGCATGAGTGGTAGTGTGAGATTCCTGAAATAACTGCTTAGTAAGAGGAGTTAATGACAAAGACATTAACTTGAATAGTAATAGTAATAGACATAAACTTGAATCTTATGTTTTACTGAAACATTAACTATAGTATTTGATCTGTCCGCTGTAAACAGCACTAGCTGTTTTATTTCAGTGCAGTAGTTTGAAGTTGAGAAACACTGTAACTTTCTACTATTGGTCGGTGTTCCACGAAGTGTTGTATAGTCTCTGACTGAAAGTCTCTTATCTGTTGATTAATTACTTCTATTGACACATCTCAATGCATTACCTAGTACACTATTCTTAATTAATGTATCGTATAACATTCCTCAGCTAATAGGAAAATTACGCCATATCTTAGCAGGTAAATCTGAAGCACTTTCTGTATTTACTGATTCTATTTCTGTTTCCTTTCTAACCCTCATTGTGCTAATCACAGTAGAACTCACATCGCCTAATCTTAGACTTTATAAATTGATTGTTTAATCTTAGCTCCCTCTAGGGACAATGAAAAGAGATAGAAATGCTTCAGGGAGTCATTTCTTTTGCTTATTCATGTACTCAGAGTTGTTTCTCTCTTGTTAGTACAGGAAGTTCATTTTAAGCTACACACACGTGTGGTTGGTCAATCTTGGCTGGCTGTCAGTCCCTCAGGAAATACCTATTAGCTCTGGTGTGGGGTACTCTGCAGGGGAAGTGTGAATGGATATCTCTTCTCCATGGTCTTCTCCACAGCTTGCAGAAGAATCTGCTGTAACACCTGGAGTATTTCCTGCAACTCCATCTCTGACCTCAGTGTCTGCAAGGCTGTTTCTCACACTTTTTTTTCCTGACCTCCTCTCTCTGGGGTATTTTCTTCCTTTTTTGCATGTATTTCCCCAAGGCACTACCACCTTGTCTGTGGGGCTGGGCTGTGCCCTGAGATGTTTTGCTTGGGTCTGTCTGAAACCAGCTGTTCTCCCAGAGGCGGCTCTGCAGCTCCTCCAAGTGCTAATACCTGCCAGCTATGTCCAGTACAATATAATATCGTAATGATTAAACATAAGTAACATGAATAAATTTCTAAGACACAGAGTCCTTAAATATGTATGTGATGGGGTGGTTTTTGTAGACAGAACTTCTTAGGACCTTTGAACTATACTTGCATGCGTATAACATGTACACTGCTCCAGAGAAACCTGTTAGATTCAAGCCAAATTGAAAGTTTAAAGCATGCACTTATTTTGCATGTAGGCAATTGTACTTTTTTTACAAGGTTATGTTGTGACAGGACAAGAAATAATAGCTTTGAAATGGAAGAGGGTAGATTTAGGCTAGATATGAGGAAGAAATATTTACTGTGATGGTGGCAAGAGGCTGGAACAGGTCGCCCAGTAGATAACCACCTCCCTGGAAGTGTTCAAGGTCACGTTGGACAGGGCTTTGAAAAACCTCATCTAGTGGAATGGGTTTCCCATTACAGGGGGATTGGAACTAGATGATCTTTAAGAACCCTTCCTACCCAAACCATTCTATGATTCTATGACTTTGCAGATCAGAAAAGCTGGGTCAGTAACAAGTTTCTTGAAACGCAATGGAAGGACATATAATTTATCACTTGAATGGGAACTGATCTATATTATATGGGGTTTTTTTACCTTGTCATAGTTTCTGATACAAACAGAATGTTAAAATTCACAATGCAAAGTTATGTAAAAGAAGACCTGCACAAAATCATGATTCTCTAACCAGTATTGACCATCCTCAAAAAGGATATTGCCATTTTAAAGGACAGATAGCTATCTCAGAACACAAATACAGCTAAAATGTTTTTATTTTTCTCAACCTTGAGGAGTAGCCTTGAGAGGCATCCCTACTCAAGGGAATATCCTGGCATGCAGCCTGCTGTCCACTATTTATGGAGTAAGATGATCAACTCGTAGTCATGTTTGCATACAGGCTGCAGAAACTTGGCTTGGGTCAGACCTTGATTAGGACTATGGTTGGAAGTGGTGCGGTACAATGTTCATATTAGCCCTTGTCTATGGTGTTGTTACCTGTCCCCCATGAGCTAATTCAGATGCAGCCATCATGACCCAGATATGTCCATTACCACCATCACTGATGGCTGTCACTTGAGCAGTCTTACAGGAAATGAAGGTTAGGCTGGAGTCAAGCATACTGCTGCAAAAACATATTGAGCAGATAATAAATTCCTTTCTCTATTGCTAGCTTACCAGAGGCTTTTGCTAGTGAACAATTCAATGGAATATGCTTATTTGTAATGCTTATTTGTGACCAGCCTATGGCATAGTCTTCACCTGTAAAACTATTCCACTGTCAATATTATCACTGAAGTTGACATGGAGCGAATGCGTATAGATACAGGATTGGGTTTTTTAATTCATAGGCTCACTGGACAGTGTGGGAACTTTATGATGCAGCTCCCCATAATGCAAACAAAGAGTAATTAGTTTCTGAGGATGACAGGAAAATGTTTTCATGAACATGAAAATTTGCCTGTTTTAATAAAGTTGAGAAGAACAATATGATGGAGGGAGCTCAGAAATCAGCAGGTGTTACAAACGTATCAAACCTGAAAGCAGCTACATTAACAAGTCAATCTCAAGCAAGTAACTGCCTTTGGGAAGACACTTTGAAAGGAGAAGTACAGTTAGTCTATCTCACTTAGTATTTATGCATTTTTTTAAAACAGTCTTCTTGGTCAAAAACATGTTCATTAGCTTTGTTTTCTATTTTCACTATGCATTTATTATAGTTTGTTTACCCATTCAGTTTGATATGTCTGATTTTAATTCATTTTTTGACTACAACCAAGACAGTAGCTACAATGCAGTATTTTGCTGAACATTCTCTGAAAGAGCATGTGATGTGTATATCTCCTTTGTCTAGGTTGACAGCCATATCCTCTGAGAATTCCAATGAGTTAGTGAGTCTTTACCTCCCTTTTCTCTCCTTAGGCCATTTTAAAATAATGTCATTATGTTGGCTACTTTCCAGTCCTCTCAGATTTCACTTGATCTATTTTGAAGGGCAGAAGTATATAAAAGTGTCTGCCAATGCTTCTTCAATTTCACTCTTTACTTCCTTAACCCTTTTGGACATATATGTTTTGGTCATGGCCCTATAAATTTTAAAAGCCACTTCAATTTATAATAACTCTATCTGACACAGTCAATACATATCCTAGTTCCTAATCATCCATCTCCAATAAATCTGATTTTAGATGTAGTCAAATTTCTACTCTCATCCTTTATAAGGCCATATATAACCATTATTTAATGTATCCCTAATCCCCTTATACTCTTTCTAGGGGATAGGTTGCAACATTAAAGTTTCTTTCAGCAATGAGAACATGACCAGAGCTCAAGACTGGGCTAGAGAATTAGTATTGTGGTTTAAGGCCCTCAAGCAGTTCTCTCTCTCACTTCCCCCTCTTTCTTACCCAGTCCTGGTGGGATGGGGGGGAGAATCAAAAGAATGCAATTCCCACAGGCTGAGATAAGAACAGTTTAGTAACTAAAGTATAACACAGTTCACTACTGCTACCACCAGTACTAATAATGACAAAGCAAATACAAGGAAAGAATACAAGAGCTCACCAACTAATTTCCACCCTGCCCGACCAAGCAGTGCCTCCTTCACCTGATACAAAGCTTGACTATGCAGTGCACCCCCACCACCACCCCTTCCGGGTCTCTGCTCTCCGTTTCTGCATCCTGGGCATGACGTGCTGTGGTATGGAATACCTCTTTGGTCAGTTTGGGTCAGTTGTCCGGTCTCGGCTTCCTCCTGGCTTCCTCCTCCCTTCCTCCTGGCTTCCCCTCCTCCCTGGCAGAGCAAGAGACTCAGAGAGTCCTCTGCCAGCCTAAACATTCTAAGCCATAACTATAAACACTGGGGTTATCAGCACTGTTCCCAAGCTGAAAATCAAAACCACAGTGCTGTACCAGCTACTACGAAAAAGAAAAAAAATGACTGATGCTGCTGTACCCATGACAATTAATTCTGATTCAGAATTGCAATAAATTTTCTATTTCTTTCTGGCTCTAGGAAGGAAACAGCCTGCAACTGAATTATGTCTCTGATAGTTACTTGCTTCTTCACAACAAGTTGCTGACCATGAAATGCTGCTCTCCTCAATGATGTCCTGCAGTCTGCAAGTTTGCAGCCCTGACAGGGAAAGCAAGAAGTGCTTTATGTTTCTTTAATTCTCTCAATGTTAAGAATCAAAATGATCAGCACTTGAAAGGACTTCAAGAATCCATGTAGTCTGTGCTGTCACCCCAGGGTAAAATCAGCTATACCAAAGCTTGTTTGTGTTATCTATTCTTAATAGCCTTCAGTCATGGAGATTACATAACTTTGAGCAACCTGCTCAATGCTTATTTACATTTTAGCTTTACTAGTTGGACTTGATTTTATTCTACAATTCTTAGAAACAAGATTAAAATATAATGTACGCTACTTCACACATTACAGCAATTGAGAAACCTCTTTATGTTTCTATGTGTGAGACACTGATTATGCATAGAAAAAGTTTAGGGACAGAGCCTGGAGCTGATCCTAAACACAAGATCTATTTGGTGTGAGACGGTCCACTAAAATCAAGATGACAGGTGATTATAAATATCTTATATGTCATCTACCAATGATTTTAGATGTAAAAATATTCACTATTGAGCAGTATGCTAACTCTAAGGTTCTTTTATGAATGCAACACTGATCCTAGCTAGATCATGTGCAGGAATTAAAACTAGAGTCTCTGAATCTAACAGAAAAAGCTGTTACTATCTGTTTTACATTCTTAACTAAATTCACTTGAAGGCATTATTAGATTAGGTAATCTCTGTATGTGTCTTCTCAATCACTAGACAAAGCCAAAAACAAAGTTGATAGGTCAAGACACAGGAGTTGGTATCATGTAATGATCAATATCAAACAACAATCAACTGTGGATTGTCAGAGTAACAGACTCTTCCACTGGGGCAAATGTTTATTTACCTCAGTTACTTCACTGAGATAACAGGCTGAAGCTGAATATCTGTACAGGTATCACAGACCCCCTGGAAAATGCTGACTCATTGCACTGCTTCAACTTCTCTGTTTCATTTTTGAACAACTTCTGCTTGGGTTTCATTAGGTGCAATGAAAGTTTCCAGATTAAAAATTTAAAGAGCAGAATTCACATACTGATTATAAGGATTCATTTCTGCTGTATGTTGGTCATACTGTGACCATTTTAAATGTCTCTTTAAGGATCACTTTGAAGAGCATAAAATATGTCCTGGAATTTCATACTTTCTAAAGACACTAACTATTTAGCAAATGTGATTTTGCCTTTTAAATTACAGATTATTCTGCAGACCCAGCAGTCAGCCTTGTTGAACCTCATGCAATTAGCCTTGGCCCAGTGATCCATCCTGCCCAGATCCCTCTCTAGAGCCCTCCTACCCTCAATCAGATCAACACTTCCATCCATCTTCATGTCGTCTGCATTCAGTCCTCTTGTCCAGATCATTAATAATGATATTGAACAGAACTGGCCCCTGCACTGAGCCCTGGGAACCTCACTTGTGACTCGCTGCTAACTGGATTTAACTCCATTCACCGCTACTGCTTGGGCTCAGCCATCCAGACATTGTTTTACCCAGCAAAGAATACATTCATCAAAGTTATGAACAGCCAGTTCTCCAGGAGAATGCTGTGGGAAATGGTGTCAAAGTTTTGCTAAAGTCTACGTAAACAACATCCACAGCCTGTCCCTCATCCACTAAGCAGGTTATAGAAGGAGATCAGGTAAGTCAAGCACGACCTGCATTTCATAAACCTGTGCTGTCTGTGCCTCATCACCTGGTTGTCCTGTCCATGCCATATGATGAAGTTAAAGTTGATCTGTGCCATGATTTTTCCCAACACTGAGGTCAGAGTGACAGGCTGGTAGCTTCCTGGATCCTTCTTATGGCCCTTCTTGTAGATGGGCATCACACTTGCTCACCTCCAGTCAACTAGGACCTCCTTGATTAGCCAGAACTCCTGGTAAAAGCTGAAAAGTGGCTCAGTGAGCACTTCTGCTAGCTCTCTCAGTACCCTTGAATGGATCCCCCCTGGCCCCATAATTCTTGTGTGCGTCTGTGATGTAGCAAGTCACTAGGTGTTTCCCCTTGGATTATAAAGGCTTCTTTCTCTCTGTCTCTGCCAGGGGCCTGTGTACACAGAGAAAAACTGGTCTTACAAAAAAAAATTGAGGCAAAGAAGATATTAAGTACCTCAGCCTTTTCCTCATCCTTTGCCACTAGGTCCTCCCCTCCCCCCCCGCCAATAAAGGATGGAGATACTCTTTAGCCCTCTTTTTGTTGATGATATATTCAAAGGAACATTTTTTATTATCATTTATAGGAACAGACAGATTAAGTTCTATTTGAGCCTTGGCCCTTCTAAATTTCTGCCTGCATAACTTCATGACAACCTTATAGTCCTCCTGGCTCGCCTGCCGCTTCTCCCAAAGGTGATAAACTCTGTCTTTTGTCCTCAGTTCCAGCAAAGCTCTCTGTTCAGCCAGGCAGGTTTTTCCCTACCATCTTATCTTTTGGCTCATTGGGATAGCCTGCTCCTGCACCTTTAAGATTTCCTTCTTCAAGAATGCTCAGCTTTCCTGGAGTCCTTTGCCCTTTTGGACTGCCTCCCAAGGCACTTTGTCAAGCAGCCTCCTAAAGGAGAAAGGACAAAGTCTAACTTCTGGAAGTCCAAGGTTGCAGTTCAGCTAACCTCCCATCTGCTGATTGCTACACTTAAGACTGCCTCCAGACAGCCAAGTTCTCCACTTGGGACTGGTAACTGCTTGATTTTACAGAGGGTGCTCTGTGTGCTATTACACTTCCCTGTTCTGTGATCATCAGCAACTCTTAGGTGGCCAAGCACCTAGGACCTTCCAGGCTGGTAAAGAATGGAGTAATCATCCTGGATCCCTGGAATTTTGAGGCCATTAAAGAGTGGAGGAAGAAATATGTTGGATTTGTCAACTTGGTTCACAGGACCTTCAGGGACTGATAGTGACAGACAGAGGAATGAATACATGGCGTACTCCTTCACAGAGAATGGCTGCTTGCCTTATAAAACATAGTTATGCTAACCACATTAACACAGATCAGGAGCAGGGGGTTCTGGTAACATGTGGCCATGCTTCTCATACTCCTTAGCTTGTACAGCAGGTTAAAAAGTTTGGTGTTTTTTTTTTTCAGGAAGAAGGGGCAAATCATTGCAAATTATCATCTCAAGTTCTTTGCCAGGAGGAGTCTGATGTTAACACTGATTATTTTGGATCACGTTGAGGTAATTTTTATACTTTATTGATAGCAAATCTGCTTACTTGTTTTTTTCTTCATTGGCTTGCAATTTGATATCATATCTGAATTTACAATATATTTTATGCTTTAAATACATTGAATGTTTGATCTTTGTTCTCTTATCTCTGTAGCACATTTTATTTGGTTCCCAAAATCAGGCTATAAAAGGATAGCAATATCTTGGCTTGTACCATTGCATGATATACACTGGTGGTTGCTCTTCACCTCTTAAAATCAAATAGTTAATCATAATCATGCTTAATATAAATCAACATTTCTCCAGCAAATTTGGCAGTGGTTAATAGTAGCTGGAGATCTTACCTATTTACTTTGCACTCACATTTATTAGATCACGTAGTGCTCATCTTCATCAGAGCCTGAACTTCATTTGGAAACTAACTTACTGATAAAACTGTTGCAAAGGGCTGGAGTAGCTGTTCTTTAAAAAAGGGAAAAAAAAAAAAAAAGAATTTGAATGTTTCTGGGATAAAGTGCTAAAAAGAGAAAATAAAAACAGTGGACATCTATTTTTGTCTTATCTCTAAAATGAACTACATATCAACTAATGCTTTGTTAGTCTTTTTGATGAGTGATTAGTGTGACTTTTTTTTACTATATTGGGTGAATGGGTGAATCATTTGGGTGAATGTGTGAATCATTGTAGCACTTAATAAATATTTAATCACAAAAAATTAAGCAAAACTGGTAATTCAGATGCCTTCTCAGATGATCTGTCTTTCAACTGGTCTTTTCTCCTCAAAGAATTCACCTAATAATACAGGAGGTTGTAAGAATCTCATTTTAAAACTCTTTAGTTTCTGGATTTCAAAAGAAACTTTGAATCAGTTAATATTATTGCACAGCAGCATATATAGGATTCATATGCATTAGACTACAAAGTCTCTAAAAGTAACGTCCCTCAAAACTGTTTCAACAGAAAACAGCATTCAGAAGAGTAGTAGAATTAGGGAATAAAAATGTTACCTTTATGTACTGTCCTCAGAAGAGATCACTTCTTAATCTGTATATTACTTAGACCATCTCAAACTACAACACTTAGCTAAAGTGTCTCCTGCCTTAATTTTTTCCTGCTTAACATTTCTGCAGAATTAAAGTTTCTTTTAATTAAATTCTGATTTAATTAAAATAAGGAAGATAAAAGTAAATGATCTGCAAACAATTTTGATTATTAAAAGATTAAGTGTTTCTGAAATGATAGAAGTTGAAGCTGAATATGTGTCAGTATCCCATTACTAGATCAACTATTTTTCATTCTGTCCTTTGTCTTTATTGGTATACTGTTTGAGGAAAAGACTTTCTTTTGACCTGTGAACAAAACAAGGCTTCATAGTTTGATTTGAGGAAAAACATTTGTAGTATTATTGTAGCAGTACTGAGAACAATAATGGTGCAGCTAAGACAGAGGCTCTGAACAAATTCAGTGCCCTAATACAGACAACTGTAATCAGAGGGTTGGAATACATTTCACTAACAATGTTGGCATAGTAGTTGCCAGTGAGCTCGTAACTGCTTCATTACCCATGCTTGACCCCTTGTGATGAATATGGTGAGCCATAGTCAAATGGCAGACTCAGATGGCAAAGAATCAAGCAAAATAATTATTTTCTTGAATAAAATTCTTTCATCAGAATGTTAATTAAAAATAAAAAGTGCCACGGGGTGTTGAAAACCCCAAGCTAAGTGCCAAATTCTGATCTACTGTCAATTGAGTTACTCTGGCTCCATAATGAGCTGAATTACAAATTTTTCCTCAGGCATTTAGAAGCATATTTTACTTGCTTTACATGTGATCACTGTAGTCAGTACCTCTACTGGGATTTTCAAAACATTTCTAAGTATAGGCTTAGTTTATGAATACTTACCAGGTTTTTTTTCAAGTAATAAGACAAGAGGCAACAGCCTCAAATTATGCCAAAAGAGATTTAGATTGGATGTTAGGGAAAACATTCTTCACAGGAAGGTTTGTCCCTTGAATAGGCTGCTTGGGGCAGTGATTAAGTCACCATCCCTGAAGGTATTTAGAAGAGGTGTAGATGTGGCTCTTAGTGACATGCTTTAGGGGTAGGCTTGGCAGTGATAGGTTGATAGTTGGACTTGATTATCTTAAAGGTCTTTTTCAGCCTAAATGATTCTATGATACCTCAGGCCTAACAGTACCAGCTTACTCAGCCTGTCCCCATATTACAGATGCTTCAGTTCCTTCATCATCTTTGCGGTATTTTTCTGGGCTAATTCCAGTATGTCCATGTCTCTTTTGTATTGGGAAGTCCAGACCTAGACCCAGCACTCCAGGTGTGTGTTGAGTAGACATGAATGATCACCTTCATAGAATCATAGAATCATAGAATAGTTAGGGTTGGAAAGGATCTCAAGATCATTTAGTTCCATCCCCGTGCTCTGGCAGGAACACCTCCCTCTAAACCATGTCACCCAAGGCTTTGTCC
>JASSUY010005466.1:0-14960 GCA_032466535.1 Forpus xanthops | reverse complement strand
TGTACCTATAGAATCCCTTCCTGTTATCCTTAACATCCCTAGCCAAGTTTAATTCTAACTGGGCCTCAGCTTTCCTAACCTGGTCCCTAGCTTCCCACACAACATCCCTGTATTCTTCCCAGGCCACCTGTCCTTGCTTCCACTTTTTATAAGCCTCTTTTTTCCTTTGAATTTTCCTCAGCAGCTCCTTGTCCATCCAAGGAGGTCTCATGGCCTTCCTGCAGTACTTTCTTCTAGTAGGGATGTATCGCTCCTGAGCTTGCCGCAGGTGATCCTTGAATATTAACCAACAGTCTTGAGCCCCTCCGCCCTATAGGGCTATATCCCATGGAATCTTATAGAGCAGGTTCCTGAAGAGGCCAGAGTCTGCTCTCTTGAAGTCCAGGGCAGTGAGTTTGCTGCATTCCCTGAGGATCTTGAACTCGACCATTTCATGATCAGTGCAAGAAATTGTTTTCAGGTATGTATTACATCTTAACAAGTTTGCTATCTTACCGGTTCTCCATTTAAATGATGAACTTCTACTAACTCCAGGAAGATGGACACACGATCACTTGTATCAATTTCAATTCTTTTCCCTTTAGTTTTTGAGAAAGCTGTAGATTTTCTCATTCCAGGCAAATTCTTTGCCATCTGTAAGGTCTTAATAGCCTCTGACAATTCTCCCATCTTCTTTTGGGTTTGGGCCTTAATTAAGTGATAAATCGGATGTTCTCTCACCTAAAATATATAATGAGATAAGGAGTTGCACAGTATTCAAACCCTCTGAAAGAAGATTTCTTTATAGTGACCTTAGTTCCTTCTTTCCCCCAAATATACCTGATTTCAACTTCAGTAATTTACTTATAAAAACATCAGAATTATCAAAGAGTGTGCAAACTAATAATTAATTCCTACACACCCAAGTCTTCCTTCTCAGGGCTGTTTAGTTCAGTTTAAAAATTATTATATACAAAAGCATACAACTTCAGATGACTGAATAAAATTATTTCTTTTGTCAAATTCACCTCAAAATTGTAGCTCAGACAAAGTTCCAAGGACTGAGAACATAGCTTAGTATTGTTTTGAGCCAAGTACACCTGGGCCATCAGTAAGTGTGCATCTGCATAGGAAGGATTCCTTTCAACACAGTAACGTAGATTACTATGGGCTGCTTCAATATCCCCTAGGAAGTCAAAAAAGGGAAAGTGAAAAAACAGTTTATATGAAAAGCAGAGGTTAAACAGAGAGCATTTATTTTTTTTATGCATGCATTTTGTGAATAATAAAATACTTGGCTCATACACCAAGTATTATGTGGCCATGAAATGAAACCAAAAGCAGATCAAAGGTAAGATATTTTCCCATTGCTCCCTCTCAGTAAGTGATTTTTTTGGAAGCAATAGATTAAAAAAAAACATATTTATGTGTCTGTACAACTAAGATGCACTCACAAAAATCACAAAAAAAAGGCAGTACAAATGTTTTTCACTTAGCTGTACTGCAATGCTCTGCAGTGAAAGAAAAAATTCAGTATGATTTAAAAGTGTGAAATTAATATTTTGTATTAAAGAAATTAAAGAAGTGGATAGTTATAGAATCATAGAATAGTTAGGGTTGGAAAGGACCTTAAGACCATCTAGTTCCAAACCCCCTGCATGGGCAGGGACACTTCCCACTAAACCATGCCACCCAAGGCTAAGTCCAACCCGGCCTTGAACACCGCCAGCGATGGAGCATTCACAACTTCCCTGGGCAATCCATTCCAGTGCCTCACCACCCCATAAGAATTTCTTCCTCATATCCAATCTAAACTTCCCCCGTTTAAGTTTGAACCCATTACCCCCTGTCCTCTCACTACAGTGCCTCATGAAGAGTCCCCTCTCCCCAGCATCCCTATAGGCCTCCTTCAGATATCCATTCACATGACTATTACCTGACAAGTATTTTACTTTTGCAATTAAAAAGACAGCTTGTTGAAGACCAGGCACAGTTTTTACCACAGTTTCAAGAACAGAAGCACAGTGCTTGAGAAGCGGCGAAGAAGAGTGCCCAGGACTTGCAGGCTAAGAGTAAAAAATCAACCAAACAAAATCAACCACACTACAAACAAAACACACTCAAAAAAATCCCAAACCAAAATAAAAAATAATACTAATAAAAAAAAACCACAACAAACCCAAAACCAAAAAACAACACTTCAGTGACTGGTTTTGGACTTGTTTTTCATTTCAAGTCTGAGCTTCATTTTAAACTCAAATGAGTCATACCAAAGCACTGGGATTTTATTCAGCCCTAAAACCTAAAAGCTCACATTGTGAATCATAGAACAATTAGGGTTGGAAAGGACCTTAAGATCATCTAGTTCCAACCCCCTGTCAGGACACCGACACTAAACCATGCCACTCAAAGGTGAAGGAATATAAAAATATGTTTTAAATTTAAAGGGGCAACTTCTTGGTATAAGCAGGAACACAAGAGAGCCTCATAAACTTCAAGGATGATAAAATACTTCAGACCTGACATAAGCTGAAGATTCAGCTCATAAACATTTGGTGACATACTCTGAAATACCCTGCCAACTCATAAAACACAATGGTGACATGAACAAAATTTCAAAAGAAGTTGGAACAAATGACCAGAATGATGAGAAGGTTCTGGTCCTGTCCCTCCTACCCTCAATTCCACAGCACAGAGTATATCCATACTGCTAGCAATAAACTGAAAATAGCAGCCGACAAATAGCTACTTTCCTGTAAACTGCTAGTACAACTGTACCGCATTTTAGCTGCTCATTATCAGAAACATTGTTAATTTCCCTTTGTTACTTTATCTAGTTGTTAACTGTCACATAGAAAAAAGGAAAAGGCGATCTAATGATCCTTCAGTTCACAGCTTACATTTCCACAGGCCTGATGCCCTGGAGAAGCAGCAATCATCCACTATCAAACTGGGAGCTTCCACCACTTGGCTCCTGGCTGAACACCTGACTTCCTAATACCAAAACCCCCTTTTTGCAATAAAGAGATAAGAAAACTTCAGAAAAAGCCTATCTTTTCTTTTACTAGTTGGTTGGTTTTTTTTTCTATGAGCAATAGCTCAGGAAAAAGAAGTTTTCACTCCAAATTGAAGTCCATCACTGCTACTAAGTACTTCTGGAACACACCCCAGGCAAATCTTCAGACAAGACACTACCTCACTGAATGACGCTTCTTATTTATCTCCATCTGTGACATGAAAATGCCTTTGCTACTGATGTTTCAGACTTTCAAATATAACCATTACATTATAGATGGTGGGACTAATCATAACTTTAACTGTGTTTCTTCTGCTTTAGCAGTATCAGGCCCCCATTAAATTCCTCACATTCTACATGCATTTGTTCCCAAAAGTAGCACAAGCAAATTCAGGCATGGAAAATCAGCCATCTAAATAATATTTTTCTTTGGAATTACTAATAACAATGACAATAAACCACATAGTATTCCACTGAATTTTACCAACACAAAAAAGTTGAAATGAAGAAAGGTAGGTATCCTAAAAAAATACTCTGAGCTGACAAAAATATTTCAAGAATAAGATCGCCAGTGTGAACATCCTACATCCATATTGAGATAGCTCTGTTCACTGTACTGTTAGTTTCCTGATCAAGAGATAGTCAAAAAGTATAAATGGACACACTGTGCATTAAACAAATATTCCAGGTTTCCACAGATGTCATTATTCCAACTTGCTCACTTCACAGAAGATATGTTTTCACAGATATTTTGATTAAACAAATGTATTAAAAAAAAAGTATTCACAAATTAACACAGAAAATTGTCTAAATTTTTCCTTCATGATCTCAAAATAAAATCCAAGAATAATTTCCATTTTCAGACAGATGTCATCTACAGCTGCTTACCTGTGCTGGGCAAAAATTAAGATACTCCCTAATAATTTCTAGCAAGAAATCAGGGTTTAGTTTTTCAAAGTATTCCACACCAAGAGGAAAGCCACACAGAGATGAAAAGTGAGTGTCCAGAACATCATTCAGTAAGGCAATAACTTCTTCTTGTCTCTTCTGTTTTTTCATTGCTAGGACTGCACGCAAGAAAGATAATTCCTACAGGTAAAAAAAACGAATAGAACATTCTCCATATTCCAGGTACATGCATCTGTTACTCATAAAATAGTATATAATTATTAATGTTAGCCATGTCTTCTTTACATTTAGGGACACTGTAAGATGTTAGTAAGTTCACTGCAAATTACACTGATGATTGTTGTATCAATGCATTCCTTTAATTTGTGCTGGAAGCTCTAAATGTTTCCAAGCCCAAAATCCTGGTGATAATTAATATCCCTCCCTTCCCGGCATTTCAAACTTCAGATAAATTCGCACTGCAGGAAGGCAATAACGTTTTTGCTCCGCAAGCAAACAGCCTTGTGTTGCAAAGTTAGACAACACATTAACTTGGATAGATAACAAGAAAAACTGAAACTTGGATTTAATGTACTTCATTAAGAATGCTCTGCTCAAGTGACTGAAATACAGAAATACCTAGTAGACCAGAACACAGATTGTAATCAAAGTATTTTATGAAGGAAGATGTCTCCTACCCCAGATTTCTCAATTGACTGTTGAATTTCATTCAGAAATTCCAACTGCTGCTCTGCATCTTCTAATTGTCCTTGCATTAGCTGACAACGGATAATTCCTGTAATATATTCAAACATTTTATTGCAGATCTGCCTCCTAGTCAAGCATGTGCTTCATTTTCCAGAATTAACTGGAATTCATTTCCACAAACCACTCCAATACTCTAAATCTTTTATACTGTTTAAGGCAATGCCACGATCAGGGAGAAAATGCAGTGGGGTGGTGGGGAAGAAGGGGGAAATCTGTGAAGCAACTCTGCCATATTTACTCTCCATTGTCTTGACAGCAATCAAACTTTATCAAAAGCAATTTATTTTTTTTTCCAAAGAATGCAGCATGTACACAAACAGTATTAGATGTTTTGACTTGATTATATTTTTCAATCTAATTTGGACACCTGTGTAGCTATGGAGAGCTTTTTCTATCAACAGCCCTTGATTTAGTTTATTTTTGTAGTGCCTAAGAATTCTCCCATTCTCAGGTTCTACAGAAATAAGACAATTAAAAAAAAAAAAAATTAGAGCCACATTTCTGTCCTTAGCACTACTTTGAGAGTTCTAATTTAAAAGTTTCACTTTCCAAAAGGAAGACGAAGACACATATCCAGCAAGGAGAAACTGCTGCTACAAGGAAGAGTACGTAATATGAATCAGGAAGTACTGCCCAATGACCCTGTTCTAATAGTTCTAGATTTTTGTAGCAGCAGTAGGAAAACTTGTTAAGAAAAAAAACAGTACTGTGCATGCCTTAAGACCAGTAAAAAAACAAAAGAAAGCATAAGACCTTACCAGTTAGTGCAGGAACGCTTGTTTCATCAAGTCTCATAGCAGTCGTGTACCATTTTAAAGCTTCTTTCACTTTTCCTTGTAAAATCATTTGGTAGCCAAGTTCAGTAGCAAATTCTGCATTGTCAGATGCCAAATCAAATGCTCTTTCAACTAAGGTTTGCGTATGTTGAAGGATGAGCTGGTCCCGGCCACACTAATGGTAAGAAAAAACCTTTGGTTTTCCTAATTGTTCAGATTTACTTAGATAAATACACTGACTATTGCTGCAGCAGTTGAGACAACAATATCTCATATAAAACTAATATAATCTGTAGTAGCTACAAAAATTGTGACATTGAAGTGTGTTGGATTCCAACATAAATCTACAGAACTACACAATTAGGAACAGTTGACAGTTGCTTTGAATGCCTCCTTAAAACAGTTCTGATAAATACAAAGACTAAAGAAACCTTCCATTTCAAGGCTATGTGATTAACCTTGTCACTCTCCTATGTTAAAAATACAGTTGGTAGACATTTGAATGTATTTTCATTGGAATCTTGTTTCTTATAAAAAAGCAAGCAGTAAAAGCTTTCCTTGAATGAGACGGCTTAAGTGTGGCAATTCATACTGAACAGAACACTTAAAAAATGTAGTTACCAATGGCTACATAAGGATATCTATTTAAATTGTCTGCAATCTTCTACTTTTTGATTGACATTTAACATCTGTCTACCAGAAAATAAAATAAAAACCAGAATATATGGATAGCTGTATGAGGCTTAAGAAAAAGGCATACTCACTGTCCTACTGAAAGCCAAAGCCATTTTACAGAAGAGCTGTGAATTACGTGGTTCTAATCTGTCCAGTGCTTTAATTAGGTCTCTCAGCCTTGCTGAAGCCTTAGAAAAAAAGAAGCAACATAACAAGTAATAGAATGAACAGATTAGGACAACTGAACAGTTTTCACTAGAAAGTAGTCACATACTTTATTATTCAGTAATATCTTGAAATATAAACTTCAAAATTTTCAGGGGTAGCAGTTAGGTTTCTTAGGGAATTCTTAAAAAAAATACTGAATCATGTTTAAATCTCATCACTTTTTTTAATGTTTTCCTAGACAAGGGGCTTAATCACATGTGACATTTTACCCTAGAATCTTTTGTTTACACACTACCAGGTCCAGCAATTTTCAATCCTAGGTGGCTTTACTGAATTGAAGTCTGCAATTGTTAGTGTATCCATAGTTCCTATGATTATGCATAGGTAATATTTAAATTTGACTTTAAATACACCAATGAGTTCTTTACAATAAGTAAAAAATATGTTATACAACCTAAAACATTTTTTGCTCTATAACTTGAAAGTAAACCTACAAAACACTATAAGCACTTAAATTTTTGCTAAAACTCCATTTAAATTATACCATCATTTTTGCATAATGGAAAATATATATTTAAAAAATACTAAAAAATGTATTTTAAAATATATAATGATTTTTCACAACAATGTATTTTAACATATCATGAACAATGGCACAGCGCCATCTGTACAAAACACATGTACATATTCACTGTGCAGAAAAGGGATCTTGGGAGTAGAAGAAAGCATTAGAGAATTCTTAGAGCTAAAATAACCCACAGTAATTGCCACCCAGGGCAAACAAAGTACAAGTTATACAACCTAACATCACAGACAGATGTAAAGTGACTGCGATCCCCTTCTAAAAATTTATAGTTACAAAAACTCATTACTTCCCTTATTTCAATTTATAAAACACTTAAAATTAATGGAAAGCTTATAGTAAACAAATAATTTGTCAAATGAGCATTTAAACAATAAAAGTTTGCTTTGATGATTGAAATGAAGGTGATTCAATTAACTGCCTAGAGAACATGCCTCTTTGGTTTGATTCCTGTTGTCTATAAAGATGGAGGTAAAAAATTATGTTTCCCTTGGCTTCCAGAACTGCCCCAGCAATAAGCTACAGCAACCATTTGAGTCAGACTAGGTACAGATAAGTAGTAGCACAGGAACAAAGTATGTGAGAAGATGAAGAAAAGAGTGCATGTGGCATCTAGTCCCTACAAAGGCTCAGTTATGCTCAGTCTGCTGATTAAAGGACTCACCTCAGATACATTTCCTTTCCTGCACAGATAATGCAGGGCCTCCATTCTTATGGCTTCTAAATTGAGGGCATCTTTCTGCAACAGTCTAAAGCCAAACAAAAGGTGAATGTAAAGACACCAAAACAAAAAATTTATTCAATCATCTGTTTTGCCTTAAAAGGGGAATAAAATAACTTGTATTACAGTCACTCTAAGTACTAGTTCCCAGTTGAAAGCTCAGCTTTGTTACTTCATGTCTATCCCTCAGGCAACATCCTCTTCCATTCAAAATAGTTTCACACACTAATGCGGTATTCTCACAGAATTGCAATGCTGGGCTCTAGAACACTTACTTTAGTCTAAGCTTTTTTTTTCTTAATAACTACTTCAAGTTAATTAAAATCAATGGAAAACTACCTACTTTTGTTGCAAAGTGTTCTTACAGTGTAAACATGGCAAGAACACAGATAACAGTGTGCTACTTCATACTCAACCTATGTGCTGTTTCAACTGTCTGCTCCCAGTCCTGTAAGGCTAGTTGTAGCTTCATTTTCTTTATGAAAGCAGGAACAAAGTTTGGAAAGTTTGCAATTATCTGGTTCACAGTTTCCAGAGCTCCTGAAAAATTCTGACGGACCTCAAAATACTGTGCCTAAAGGAAGGAAAAAAAGTCACATCTAAAACCTGTATACTCACATAGATGAGAAGATTCAGAAGTTCTTTCATACAGAAATCAGGTGAAAGAGATAGTGACAGAAAACTCTTTAAACAATAGTTTTACTTTAGCATCAACCACAAATAGAGATACTTCAACAATCAAATAGCAAGAGATGGCAAATGTAGTAGTCTGAGAGTTAATTTCTTAAGCCACACCAAGCTAGCTGTATGTTGAAAATCTAATTTCAGTAACTAAATTTGAGATACACTGGTAGTTGAACTCAACAGTCTGCATACTAGCCAAGCACATATGGTTAATCAAATACTATTCTGCATGCTATCCTGAACATTAGTCTTCTTATTTTCATTGAACGATTTTCTCTGCGTTTAGCTTTAGAATATTAAACTTTATATTAGTAAGTAACAACGTATGTAATACGAACAATCTGTATACTCTGAACCAGACATGTAAAACCTTGTGCATGGTAATCATCCTATAACAAAAAAAAAAAAACAAACAGGAAAATGTGTAAAGAAAATGACTGATGCCACTCTCTTAATGAAATAAAACAAAACCAAGCAGTTGAAATGGTCCAATGATGCTTAAAAAGAACCAATTTTCATAGATGATCACATTACAATGTTTAAATACTACTTTTTTTTTGTCATGGCACACAGCAATTCTGCAATGTGAACAGGTGTCCCATGCAAAAAAGGAAGAGACTATATATGCTTTTATGTTTTCAGGTGATTTGAAACCTCATTTCTTACATATAAATACATGATTAAAAAGTTTTCCTTGTGTACATAGTAAAATCATAACCTCGGTATATATTTAGAGAGTCTGTATTTAATCTATATCTTTCTTTTTCACTTTGATATCTAATGGGCCTCAAGTATCACCCAATAGGTAATTTCATTCCAAGAAAAAAAAAAAAAAGAAAAAAATAAAATTAGCAAGTACATCTTTTAAACATACTTAAAAAATATTACAGACATGCATAGCTACCAGCTTCAGTTAATCAACAAAAAAAAAAAACAAAACCAAAAACCAAAAACCAAACCAACAGGTGGAAATTGTATTTAGCGCAGCAATATCTCACTGCAGCAATGTTTTATACTACAGAAATGTAACAGAATAAGAACACTCCAGAAATTCATAATCAGGTATATGGTAACAGACATATTGTATCATTACCATGTATCAGTACCACTACCCAGGCATGTCCCCGTAAGTGAGA
Source organism: Forpus xanthops (assembly GCA_032466535.1). NCBI lineage: Eukaryota > Metazoa > Chordata > Aves > Psittaciformes > Psittacidae > Forpus > Forpus xanthops. The sequence goes on along the minus strand of JASSUY010005466.1, from coordinate 5,566 downwards.
AGTCTTACGAACTATGAACTACTTGAAATGGGCTGTTGAATGCAGGAAACAGAAGCATCAGTATATTTTTATTGTGCTAGTGATCAATTTGTGTGACAATTGTTCTATACTCCTTAAACAATCTAAAAGATCAATTAAAACTTCATTTCTAAGACCTAGTCTTTTTCTCTAAACAAAACCAGTGTATATTTCTACTCCTTGGTCAAGCTCATTTATAGACAACTTTTCTCAGCATTTCTCTAATCACTATGAGACTAACAAGACATTTAGTAAGTTTAAAAATCATGATGCAAGCTTACTTTACCAAGCAGAGCAAAAACATCATTGCCTTCTTGCAGTGCTTCATCAAAATATTTCACAGTTTTTTTAATGTGAGCTTCTTTTCCACAGGTGAGATCAAGCCATCCTTTCAAAATCAACCCCTATAAATAAAATATAACTTAGAATTCATCACTAACTAGGTAGCAAAAAAGTATACTTGATACATTAATAAGAAGTAATAACCTAAAAATAAAAGTAGGACTTAAATTATGTATTTTAAACTATTTAAAATATATATTTGAATTATAACCTGTCTACAGCATAACCTATAACATTAGTAATTCACTACAGCATTAAATTAAACAAATCATATATTTACTTAAAGGATTAAAAACAACAAAAAACAAGGGCACTGAAATGGACAAACATACACAGCAAACAGAACAAAACCTCACAGAAATGACTGCATAAGACACAATATTTTCTGCAAAAATTGCTGCAGAATTTTTTCTTAAGATATTGTTTATATGAGAGACTGAGAAACAAATGGGGTGCTGAAAAAGGAGAGGAACCTGTTTTTTTTTTTTCTTTTACTGTCTGATTAAAAAGAAAAACTTGTGTGCGAAGGGCAAAGATCTGACATTTCCCAAATCCTTAACAGTTTTATAAATTACTATCATAAAAAAACTTATAGTACTTGGAAATTTTAGAAGTTGAAATGTGCGTTTTCATTGAAGGAATTATTGCCTGTAACTAATGAACTTTATTTCTCTTATGTGTTCCGGATATTTAATGACAACTTAGGCAAACTTACTCTAAAGTGCTGGATTATTTAACCAAATTATAATTGCCATAAAATATTAAACAACAACATATCACTAGTTCTGTTCCAACATAAAATTAAAGAAGTGAGTCATTTATTTAAAATGTAAAGGTTAGCAGAAGAGACATATTCTGCAAATGCTAGCAATCAGGGACACCATTTTGGTATGTGGCAGGAACTGGTTGCAATCGATATATTCAAGTTTTTGTTGTTTTTGGTTTTTTTTTTGGTTTTTTTTTTTTTAAGAAGGTATTTTACTTCCCTATAAGGAGTACATAAAGTATCTTATCAAAGTAAATAGCATATACTAAGCATATCTCATTCCACAAAGTTTAAGCACCCTTAACCTCCTCCCAAAAAACCTGAAGTATACATAACTTCATATTGTCAAACTAGGAAGAGAGATAAGTGTCATAAGTAAACTTAGAAAAAAGGTAAAATATTTTTTCGTATATATTTAAATGCCCATGTATATTTTCATATGTGTGCATGTCCCTCTGTATAAAAAAAAAAAACATATACAACATTTCAAATCCATTAAACACCTCTGCTGAAAGTACTTACTACTAAGCAACACTCCCAAATAATCTTTTGAAAACAAAACCAAGCAAACAAAACCCAACTACTATGGCTTTAATAAGGAAAGTCATAAATACTGCTGTTTTACAAAAATGCATACCCTTAGTCTTTTTAGAAATAAACATATTAATGCTTTGTGATGCCCTTAATTATTTCTTCATGAGTAAAAGTTAAGCAGCAATTAAAAATAAACTACCAATATTAATTAAAAACCCGTGATAATTCAAAAGCTATTACTGAAATTCATAACATAATTCAAAAATTAACACTTAGAATAATTGCAGATTTCTAACTCAGGTAATAACACATAAACCACAAAAACATAGATTATAAATTGAGAAATGCACTGAATCACACTGAGGAACAATTCAGAAACATTTGTGTTTAATACTAGTGTTATAAGAGAACAATTATGTACTCAATTTTAACAGCTCTGCCTCAAAGATGTCTGACAAAACAAAGCTTCCCTCCTTGAAGTCGATACATGCTTTAAAAAAACCCAAACATTAAGTTTTCACAAACCTTTTTCAAGATTCTAGTGAATTTTGATGTCTGTATACAAAGTTTGAAGACATTGTTATATACAACACTCACATCGATTTTAAAATAAATTACATTCAGTAAAACCCCAAGCAAATTTTGCCTTTAGTAACTGCTGAAAATTTAAATACCCAATCCTCTGGATATTTGTGAGACTTCAGATTCAAAACAGATACATCCCTCTAGCAAGGCTATCACAATTTCTAGAAAAAAAACTATGATGCTCGGTATTAAGTTGCAAAATTGGCATAACTACACATTATTTCCATTGGTCAATGCAGACCTGTCATTTCTTAAGTGAATATAAATATTTAGCACACAAGAGAATAACTATGGGAAGTCTACTTGGCCCTGTCAAAAGAATTTACAACATTAAGAATTAGATCATAAAACAGTTCAAGGAAACCTCCAAATAGCATTGGTTCAGTAAGTCTAACTTCAGAGTATACATGATCCTATTACTATTTTACATAGGAAAAAAAAGAAGTTACCTCTTTACCACCACCAGAAACTTTTATCATTCTATCAACATATTCACGGGCTTTGTCCTCACGACCAAGATGCCACAAAAATATGCCAGCAAAGTACAGAGCCTGCTGTCCTGCTGTTCTACGTTGCTCCTTCAGTTTTGCATCCAATTCTAGAATAGCATCGCGATCTGAAAAGGTTTTGTTCACAGCTTTTATTAATAGCATCTCAAAATATTACAAGATAGCAGCACACAATCCAAGAGCTTCCAAAGCAAACCTTGTTTTCTGTACTGTGCATTGATAAACACGGAGGCAACTCCTTGCAATCCAAAATATTAATCAGGTACAGAGGTAAAAGACAGAAGAGAATGCTCATCAACATGGTCATTTGTGCAACACTGCTACTTGTTAAAGCTCAGATCTGCAGCTGAGACTTCTGCTAGATAAATGGAAACTTAACAATTAGGTTCACATTTATACCAGTGTCTGCAAAACAAGTAAACGGTTAAATGCAGAGCAGCCCTAAAATGCTGATCATGAGATGATCTAGCTTCAGAATCCCTGGAAAACACATGATGTGTTTCTTAAAACTAAAACTTCTTTTCTCAGAACCTCACTGTTACTGTCAGTTGCTCTCATCAGGTTAATCCCACACAGAAATTTCATTTGGTATGGAGGGCTTACTGTCAAATATTTTCTTTTACCTACATTAATTTTTGATCCATTTTTAGGTGCCATTAAAATCAAATGTCTGACTCTTGAAATGCATAATAATTTTGCTGCCTCACAGTATTAATCCTCAGGGACTCAAACAAGACTGATGTCGTTAGTCAGAGCTGTTTCACATCTATACTTCTTAACAAAATTGTCAGCAACAGTTTAAAACTGCAGTCAGGAAGACACCAGGGAATAGTTTAATGACAATTTGGTTTACCTGATAAACCAACTGTGGTTTTGAGAATATAACTTAGCAAAATTACCTATTTTTAGACTGGGGAAAGGAATACCAGTTTTCACAAAATTCTTTTCTCCGTTTGTAAGGTCAGGGTAACTTGAAAGATAGAAATGGCTTGGCTTTAATGACTTCTTAAATTGCAATTCTGCTAGTCCTGGGTTCAGCTGTAGCAGACTTTTTTCTCATTCCTAGTAGCTGGTGCAGTGCAATGGTTTTGACTTTAGTCTCAGTACAGTGCTGATAACACACTGATGTTTTCAGTTGTTGCTAAGTAATGCTTACTCTGATCAAGGACTTTTCAGTCTCATGCTCTGCCAGTGAGGAGGAGAACAAGAAGTGAGGAGGAAACAGACAGGACACCTGACCCAATCTAGCCAAAGGGGTATTCCACACCGCAGCACATCATACTGAGTATATAAACTGGGTGGAGTTACTTGGAAGGGCCAGATCGCTGCTCAGGTTGGGATGGGTATCGGTCAGTGGGTGGTGCATCACTGGTGTTTCTTCTCCTTTTCCCCTTCTAGTCTCATATTCTGTCCCCTTGTTATTTCCATTATAATTATTATTGGTGGTAGCAGTAGTGGATTTGTGTTATACCTTAGTTACTGGACTGTTCTTATCTCAACCCGTGGGAGTAACATTCTTTCAGTTCTCCTCTTCATCCTTCCAAGAGCAGGAGGAAAGAAGGGTGGGAGTGAGCGGCTACATGGCTCATAGTTACCAGCTGGGCTTAAACCACAACACTGCTCAAAAGCTCCACTATCAGACAAGTGTGAAAAACAGTCACAAGAAGCTTGATTAATTATTTTTTTCCCATGAAAGATTTTTCATCATGGTGGAAAAGTCAAAGAGTTTTTTTACTTTTTTTAGTATTTTAACATTCAGTCATACCCTTTGCTGTTTTGTGTTTTGTTATTTTTGTCTGCAATTTTTGTGACAATTTAGTATTATATAGATGTCAAAAGCAAAGCTGGAGCACACCTTTTTGAATTAGGCAGGATTAGTCTATAACTCTTAGATCTTCACACACAGCTGTTTAAAACTATGATGCAGTATTGTCTTAATGAGCATACCTGGCTTAGGGCTCTTTTTATGGGCATAAATCAGAGCCATCATTGCACAAAGTGATACCTCCTGTTTGCTTTTAATAGACTCCAACTGTCGAATCCCCTCTTGGATGTCACCTAGTGAAACAAGCACAGAATAGGCTATAGCATTTTTCAAGATAAAGAATACCAATATAAAAAATCAATCTTGATTAAATTTTCCTCTCTATATTTTTCTTCTGTATTTCTGATAACAGCTTCCTCATAACTTCATTATTCACACATCCACTTCTGCTTCCTGTGTCTTTCAAACAGACACAAGAAATAAAGCATCTCTGTGCAAAGAACTTGAAAGAGTTACATGCTAGTTCTGCCAACTGCTATAAAGACAAAAATCATCTTTCTAGTTTGTTTTATACAGGTATTGAAGAGCTCTTCTTGCTCCTGTTTCTTTAGATGGGCAGATTTCTGTCATGAGACCTCGCTTGGAGTATTTTGTACAGATCTGGTGTCCTCAACATTAAAAGGACATGGAACTGTTGGAACAAGTCCACAGGAGGGCCATGAGGTTGATCAGGGGGCTGGAACACCTCCCCTGTGAAGACAGGATGATAGAGCTGGGGCTGTTCAGCCTGGAGAGGAGCAGGCTGTGTGGAGACATCATAGCAGCCTTCCAGTATCTGAAGGGGGACTACAGGGATGCTGGAGAGGGACTCTTCATGAGGGACTGTAGTGAGAGGACAAGAGGTAATGGGTTCAAACTTAAACAGGGGAAGTTTAGATAGGATATAAGGAAGAAATTCTTTACTGTAAGTGTGGTGAGGCACTGGAATGGGTTGCCCAGGGAAGCTGTAAATGCTCCATCGCTGGCGGTGTTCAAGGCCAGGTTGGA
>JASSUY010005464.1:24729-38574 GCA_032466535.1 Forpus xanthops | reverse complement strand
AAGCCAAAAATCCAAAACACAGTGCTCACCAGCTACTGCTTAAAGAAAAATGACTGCTGCTGCTGAACCCATGACATTGATTCAGATTCTTTTGGAGACTGATAGCAAAGTTTTAAAACAAATGACATACCCACTGTGGTTTGACAAAAACTATGTGGAGGCATGCAAAAACCACTGTATGCATTAGTTCGTTCCAGGATGCAGGAGCTACACTAGTCAGCTGGAGCCCTTCCATTTGAAATCAAGGCGAACTACTAAAAATGCCCAATCCTTGTTTTCACTAATGATTTAGCAAGTCCTCAAAACAATATAAAATGCCAGGATTATGAATCAGACATTCTTATATCTGAAAAAGCAGTGAGCATATCATGTGATGGCTGCCATGTTACCTTACTCATAGCACCTCTTCCCTGCTTGCTATAAAAAGCAGAACATGGTCTATGCACGAGTTATGTATGATGGAAGAACCCAAAGGGTCTATGCTACAGTTCTTTTTTTATGTTAGGAGGCATTTGATAAAACGCAAAGGAATTCAGGGGGGATAGGGTGGGGGGAAGATTAGCTTCTAGTGATGATGATCTTCCTGCTAGTGCTACAAGGTTCCCAGGTATTTCAAATCATTTAATTAAGCTTTCCCACAAAGTGACTAGTGACACTCTTAGGTTATTTGTACCAGCCCCTGTATGACACATTTTTCAGGTGTTTCAAGTTACCTGCCATGGGAAAGATTCTTGAGCTTTATAAGGCAGTATCCTGCTGTGGTTACAGATCCTGGTCTTTGTTGCCCATTTGAATCCTCCCTATGATGAGTTCTTCCCTTACCTTCTGACAATTTTCTCTCTTTCAGCTTTTAGTACTAAGAACAGCAAATTGTAAGGAAAATCATTGTTTGGAATGGGCCATGGAAGATCTCAGAGATCATTAATATGTAGACAAATTGTGAAGAAACAGAACACGTTCAGTGAAGAGTGTATCTTTAGAGACTTTAGTTTCCAAACTCCTTAATTTGATAAATGAAAACTGTTTTTTTTTCTTTTCAAATTCATGGGTGGGTTATGGTTCTTTTTTTATTTGTGGGTTTTTTCCCCCCCCAGAACATCTCAGACATAATTATAGCATCTGAATCCACTATAAATTGCCTGTTGAGGACAGTAGAACTACTAGAAATTCCCAATAAACAAATGGAGGACATTTTTCATTCCTAATACAGATGATATTGTGGGGCTTTTTTCCTAATTTCATTGTTAGATACACTTGAAACAATTTTTTTCATCTTTCCAGACCCCATCAGCACTAGGCAATTATGCATTAGGAAGACTTCAGGTTGACTTTTATCTTTTAGGTGTTAAAGTATTTTATTAAAATAGTAGATTATGGAATACTTAATGAATATCCAGAGTTCTTACTTTGAGGTATTTAAATTTGCTTTTTTCTGGACCACTTTGACAATCTGTTTATTAACTCCACAAACATCACAACATAACTAGGGCTCTTCCGAAAGGAGAGGATATTGTTCCGGCAGAATGATTTCTCATTCTCAGACAGAGAAGGGGGGAAGCCTGAGGAGGAAGCTGTCATAAGCTGAGGTTTATTTACCCTTTTAAAGGAAAGATATGGAGGTAATGTATAAATGCGCATATGTCACTTCAGAACTGGGTAGATTTACCAGTCGCTTACAGAGGAAATCTGCCTTGCTGTTTGAAGAACTCCTAATTTTTCTTATCTTTCTGAATTCTATAATCAGGTAAAGGGCTTAGGATATATTGTGGGGATGGGAAGTCTAGATTATCACTGAACTAATGCTACCTCTGCTGCAGACAACTCCTGCTGTTAGCTCTTTACTTCCTCAGTTGTGTATTCTTGAATTATTAGTACTTTCTTTAGTATTACAGTTACACACAGCGTGATGCCAGAATTAGTCAGCTGAGTCACTGGTTTTCAATTTCCATCCAAAATTAAAATAGATTTTTGCTTCCCCCTCTCCTTTAAAAAAAAAAAAAAAATACACACCACTCTGGGAGCACACGTTCTTACTTGTAAATATTTGTGTAGTACTTAACAAGTAGAAGTCCAAATATGCTTGTGATCTTTTTTTTCCAGCATAATTGAGTTAGAGATACACTTTTTGTTTTTCAACTGATGCTGCAGACAAAGTTTTACGTACATGTCAAGTTTTTACTTTACTATCCTTAAAAGATTTATTGATATAAATAAGCCAACATGTTTATAAGCAAAAATGACTTATGGTATAGGCAAAGCTCAAGTCTCTGGTTTTAAGAACATTTGTGGTCTTTTTGACATTAGTAAAACTATAAGGGTATATAAAGGTAAGGTTTTGTAGGATGGAAGACAGAGTGAAAATGTTTGTTACTTGTATGTAAACACAGTTCCAAATCTCCTTGTTATGATTGTCTGCCCAATCAAAGAATCATAGAATAGTTAGGGTTAAAAAGGACCTTAAGATCATCTAGTTCCAACCCCCCTGCCATGGGCAGAGACACCTCCCACTAAACCCTGCCACCCAAGGCTATGTCCAACCCAGCCTTGAACACTGCCAGCAATCGAGCATTCACAACTTCCCTGTACAACCCATTCCAGTGCCTCACCTCCCTTACAGTAAAGAACTTCTTTCTCAAAGAAGGCAGTCTTGCAGCTGTTACTCATGTGGAAGTAGCAAGTGCAATGAAGAAAAGAGGTCATGACCAACTTATCAGAATTTATTTAAGTAGCTATAACACAGGAGAGAGGACTTTTCATCTTCCTTTACAGACAAAAATTATGTAGTCTGGAGTCTGCATCTTTTACATACAAATGTATGCCAGCTACAGTTCAATACATCACTTTTTTTTTCAAATTGCAAGCCAGAATGGTCAATGATACTTTAACTCTTTCTGTCAGAAACACCAGTGTAATGTTCAGTGATTCTTCTGTTTCTCAGACCTATTCACAATTTTCAGTTGACAAACACTCCTGAGAAGCACAGTCCAAGGATTAATTCCATAAAGCTTTTGGTACCTGATTGAAGTTGCTTTAACTAGAGATGACATCATCATCCACTTTTCTAATAATCAATGCAAACAGACAGGTGCTTCCACTGGATAGACTTGATCTTAGGTAGACTGACTGTCACAGAAGATGGGCTGAAAACTGTCAAGACTTAAAAGAGTCCAATTACAACTATCCAGAGACTAGATGGACTATCAGTTTGATCAAGTGTGACAATCTGCATGCAGCAAAACTCATCACCAACCTTCCAAATAAGTTTGCAAACACTCATGGTACTACTGCTCAACTAGCAGCAAAACCAGATCTAACTGAACTGTTAAAAAAAAAAATACGTCCCTTTTATCATCCATTGTCAGAAAAAAAAAATAACTCAGAATACCATACAATTTTCTGTCGCATGCCTGAAGATTAAATTACATCCCTGTAGTCTTTCAGACTTGTCCTCTATATGATCTGTTATCCTCCAGAACAGAAAAGATGATTCTGCTTGGTTAACTTGGGTTTTCTAAATTGAAACATGTAAATAACTTCCTTGAAGAAAAGTGACAAGTCTTTCTTGGCCAAAATGTATAAATTCAAATGTAGGGGTTAGCTTGAAGAGCTTGAATTTTCCTCAGCAGCTCCTTATCTCTCCAAGGAGGTCTCCTGGCCTTCCTGCTGCACTTCCTTTTAGTAGGGATGTATCCCTCCTGAGCTTGCAGCGGGTGATCCTTGAATATCAACCAACATTCTTGGGCCCCCATGCCCTCCAGGGCATTATCTCATGGAACCTTACTGAGCAGGTTCCTGAAGAGGCCAAAGTCTGCTCTCTTGAAGTCCAGGGCAGTGAGCTTGCTGCATGTTCTTCTCACTGTCCTGAGGTTCTCAAATTTGGCCATCTTGTGATTGCTGCAATCAGTGCTACCCTAGAGCATCACATTTCCAACCAGCCCTTCCCTGTTGGTGTGGATGAGGTCAAGCATGGCACCTCTCCTTGTCAGCTCCTCTATTAGTTGCTGAAAGAAGGTGTCCTCCACACAATTGATGAACATCCTGCACTGCTGGTTCCGGTTGTACTATCCCTCCAGCAGATATCAGGGTGGTTGAAGTTCCCAGTGAGAACAAGGGCCTATGAGTGTGAGGTTATTCCTATAGAGTGCTTCATCCACAGAGTACTCTTGACCAGGCTGTCTGTAACAGATCCCCACAATAATGTCTCCCATTGCTGTTCTCCCTTTAACCCTGACGCACAAACTCTCTGTTGACTGTTCACCTGTCCCCAGACAATTCCATAGTCTTCAGCCTATCCCTAATATAAACACCAACTCTCCCTCCCAGCCTACCAGGTCTGTCTTTTCTAAAGAGCCTGTAACCTTCCATTCTAACACTCCAGTCATAGGATCCATCCCACCGTGTTTTTGTGATGCCTACTATATCATACCCCCATAGACATGCACACATCTCTAATTTCTCTTGGTTGTTCTCCATACTACTGGCTTTTTTATAGAGGTATCTGAGCCAAGCTCCAATTCAAGCCTGCTCATTGGCTGGAGTGGCTGAAATATCTCTACATTGCTCTGAATGTTTGTTATAGGTGCTGGAAACTGACTGTGTTGGGACAGAATGATGCCCCCCTCCCCCAATACATCTAGTTTAAAGCATCCTTACCAGTCTGGCAAGCCTCCTACCAAATCCACTCTTCCCTTTCTTTGTCAGACCAGCTTCACCAGGCCCCAGTACACCTGGCCTACTAAATTGAGTCCCATGTTCAAGGTATCCAAACCCCTGACTATATCACCACCCTTCTAACCATTTATTAACCTGATCAATGCTCCTAGCATTTTTAAGGTCCTCCCCTATATCCTGGAGAACAGATGAAAAGGCAATCTGAGCTCCAGAGCCCCTAACCACCTCTCCCAGGGCTCTGTAGTCCTTTATGTTCTCCAGACTACTGCTATCTATATCAGTAGCACCCACATGGATCACTAGAAGTGGGTAATAGTCTGTGGGACCAACTAGAGCAGGCAGCTTCTCTGCAACATCCCTAATCCGAGCCCCTGGTAGGCAGTACACCTCCCTCGAGACCGGGTCTGGCCGACAGATGGGTGCCTCTGTTCCTTTCAGAGTAGAGTGCCCTACTACTACGATCTGTCACTTTTTTCCTGGCAGCACCAGTAGTGGTCTTTACCAGTGCATTAGTAGGCTGCTCCTGGTAGGAGTGTGTTTCCACATTAGCCACCTGCAGGGCAGCAAAGTGGTTCTGGGTGGGGACAACAGATTTAGCAGGAAGCCCCTTGCTTTTAATTGTCTTCTTCCTCCATTTTTTTTTTGTCGTTTTTTTCCTGTTACTCTTTCCCATTTTCCTGGGTGAGCGGCCTCCTTTCCTGCATGAGCAACAGTAGATGCTTGAGGCCCCTGCACAGTCTGGTCCTGGAACAAGCAGTGCTGCTTCCTCTCAGCTTCCCTGACATCTTTCATCCTAGTAACAGCATCCCACAGCTCAGCCACCTGCTGCAGGAGGACCTCCACCAGGGAGCCCCCAGTGCAGCCCTGCTCATTGTGTACCCTCCCCTCAGGAGAGCAGTGCAGTGCTCTCTACACCCCAAGTTCTGTGCTGCATCCTCCCCTATCATCAGCTCTGCCTGGGTGCCTAAACTGGTCACCGCTGGGGCAGCCAGAGCAGAGCTCCTAGACGGAACCTTCATCATACGGCAAGTGCTTACCATCCTGCTCGCCTGCCTGAGAGAACTGCCTTGAATCACCCTGTTTGCCACGCTCCCTGGGGCAGGTTTTTACCTATTTAGGGCTGGTGCTGCTCATCCTGGCGCTGCTCCCTCTGAGTCAGCTGCTCGGATCCACTGAGCTGCTGCCTCCCGGGCAAGTCTTTTCTAGGTCTTGAGAGGCTCCATCGATGCCTGTTGCTGCTCCGAGTTGAAGCTCCTGGATGCCGAGCCTCTACTCGATCAGGCGTTGCAGGTGCCCCCTCTCTAGACAGTCACCTTAGCAATGGGCCAGAAAGGGCGGATGATGCCAATTTTCAATCTGCTGCTGCCTTTCCTGGTGCTGCCCCCTCTGAGTCAGCTCCTCATGTCTTCTGAGTTGCTGGGTACTGGGAAAGTCCTGTCAAGGACTTGATGCTACCTCGGCACATGGTGCTGCTCCGAGTTGAAGCCATGGAGTAACTTCAGGAAAAAATCCAGAACAAATGACCCAGTACTTCTCATTTCCAAAGATTTAGGTTAATCTATGTGATCTTGTTGTCCTGGATGATTTTGTTAGCAAGGCAACAGTTATTGATGTGATTGTGAAAAAAAACCAAAACAAAACAAACAGATTTGTATCACCCAATACTAGAGATACTATTTTTGTTCACTTCTTTATCATTCTTATCCTTTTTCAATAGAAGTCATGAAACACGAAGAAATGGGCCAAAGTCAGTTCTGTAGAAAACTGCCCTAGAGAGGTGTTTCTAGGGAATGCGGCCCATTAAGTTTTCACATTATTGGTTACTTTAAACTTTCCTGTAATGTTTGCATCTCCAGAGGTTTGAGTTGGTTTTTCCCTTATTTTTTAGGGTACGTTGTCCAAATGAGGTGACAGGCAGTAGATTGAACTTGGAGTTTGTTGTAGCCAGTAACTATATCATACTTATTGATGATTGGGATTAGACAGCAGTTACTCTCGTTTTAGATGTGAAATTGTAAGGCAGTGTGGAGTTTTTGTTTTTTGTTTTTTTTTTTGAGTAAAATCCTTTACCCATTTAAGTAAACAGTCATTTTGGCACTGTCTTCAAAGGGATTCAACTCTTTATCAAAAACAGGCAAAAAAAATTTAAGCGGGCTACATTTGCTTGTTGCTTTGGAAAATGTTCTTAAATCCTAGGAAATAAGTGTTAAAGTCTGTGATGGATGCTTATAGCATCAATAGTAAGACTGACATCCCATTGTGATCTTACTATCATTTAATTAAATATTTGGTAATTATGATCTTTTTTCATAAATAGCCATCACAAAAGTCTAAAGATGATTAGTAAATATCTTTGTAGGTTTATGCATTATCCACACTAGAATAACTGTATTTGCAGATAAAACTGTGCCTGGCTTTCACAAAAGATCATAAAATACCCAGTGACTTTAGCCATGTGCAGAAGCATTCTACAACATGCAATTAAATTATCTTTGAAAAACTATTGAGGCTGTATCATCTGTTTACCTTTGATATGATATAATCTTAGTTATTCTTTAAACAGTCGCAAATAGAATCAAGATGCAAATAAACACATTGCAAAATTTAAAAACAAAAAAAAAAACAAAAAAAAAAAGCAGTTGCTGGTAAGGAAATTCTGAGTAGTTTAATCAAGCATAATCAAATCCTAATCAGACAATGAAAGGCAATGCAATACCCAGCATATACATGCATAAACTCATTTCCAATAGGAAAGCATAATCTCCTTCACAATGACCTTACTGTCATTTAAACTTGCACTGAAAATTTTTTCCTGCTGCTTTAACTTAACTCCAGTGCTAACATAAACATTGAAAAATTGTAACTTTGACGAGGGAAAATGATTCAGAATATTTTGCTTTGCAAAAAAAAAAAAAACTCTGGCACCCATTTATTTTGAGTGTTGATAGAAAAACAGATGAATGTATTTGGGGGATTTCTTAGAACTGCTGTGGCACACCTCTAAATGTCATTTCTTTATAGCTGTTCTACCTATTCTTCTGCTATTTCAAAAGAAAGAACTTGATAGGTTTGGAGTTCTTTTTTACCCTGTCTTATTCCCTTGATTAGAAGGCTTATAAGAGCAATGAACAGTATTCTAGTTTTGTTAAACGATGTAAGCAGTACATTGTTACTCATACTAGTGCCACATAGGATTCTATCACATAGAATGAAGGTTAAAAGTACAACATCTTTTCTAGTTAGTCTTATGAGAAGAACAAAAACAAAAACAACTCCCTAGATTGTAGTCTGGTAAATCACTACTTTGATTAGAATGATACATCTCTTTAGGTAGTGCAAACTGTGATTGATTTATTTTTGGCCATTTGCTAAGACGAGCTGATATAGCACTCAATTGCAGATAGGAAAATCTTTCCTCTTTCCCTCACAGTTAGTGGTGAAACTGTATCAACAAATTAGAAACCATTTTAAGGGCCTTCTAGTAGGAAAAGATATGGATGCAACTGATGACCCAGCAGTAGAATAGAAATAAATAACGACTGGTGATTTAGAGTTATAACATTCACCAGCCACACAATAAGAGCTGGTGTCTCTTAGTCAGTGTGTCTTTTTTCAGGAATCTTTATAGCATTATAGAATGGTTAGGATTGGAAAGGACCTTAAGATCATCTAGTTCCAACCCCCCTGCCGTGAGCAGGGATGCCTCATACTAGACCATGTCACTCAAGGCTTTGTCCAACCTGGCCTTCAACCTTAAATATATCTGCTTCTCAAAGCATTAGGTACAAGAGGTAACCACCTTGTGGAACAGTATCCAGTCTCTTCAATGTATGCATAGCTCTAAAACTACATTATGATACAAATCAAGAATGAAGGTGGGTTATTATATAAGGAAATTTATATCCTGAAGAACTCAACTAAGTGAAGACTGAACTTACAAAATATTAAAGTCAATGCTTACTAAGACCATGCCTTTTCTCAGTCACACACCTGTCTTGTCTTATTGGAACCTTCCACAAAAATCTGTTTTATTTTTGCCAAAGGAAGAAAATATGTTATCTATTTAATGAAAAGGATAGCACCAGATAATTCTTTCTGGTATAAATCTAGGAAAGCACATTATATTTAAATTAATAACCTTCAGAGGTGGGAACCAGGGAACGTAACCAAGCCTCTGTATCCAGCTCCTGTAAAATAAATGCTGTATATCCTCTTTAAGGCTGGTAAAGGGAAAGACATTGAAAGTCTTCAGAGATGAGCCTGTCTTGCTTTGTTGGACACTGTGCAGTATGAGAAAGCAATGCCAGTAATTTCAGTCCTCTCTTTAATCTGTTCACTGAATGAAGGCCCAAAATACCAGGATTAGATCTTTTACAAAATGAGGCAGGGGTCACCCACAATTCACATAAAAATTGTTGGAGCACTAGCGTAAGAAGAGGGACAAAGTTAGAGTCTTCTTCACCGTGCTATATCTTGAATTGAAGGTGGCAGAGAAGGGACTATTCACTTGGTTCTGGGGCATTGTGGTATAGTAAAAACTTTTGCTATTTGTACCCTATGAAACTCAGCTCCTGTGCATCATAAATACCAGAAGGGGAGCAGACAGAGATAGGTTAGGTTTGTAACTCTCACCCTCGAGAACAGAAAGGCATCTTTAAAGACTTTGAGTAGAATTAGGAACCTTACATCTCCTATGGATCATCCGTCCTACCACTGAATACAAGCAAGAGACATAGGATCAAGAAACGCTTTTGGTATTTGCATCCAGAACAAGCACAGATGAAATATATACTGGACTAAAGCATTCTCAGAGCAAATCTGCCATTCATCCCCAATTATCATGATTTTACTATACATTGCAGGCCAGTCTAAGAGCTTACAAGCTAAATTCCTTTTGTATGAAACTCAGCTGGAAGATGTGTTCCATGGCTGCATCTAGTATTGTCCAGTTATGAATGCATTTTCAGTGTTTTGAGCCAGGATACATCCACACTGAAGTAAACCGCTAAAATCTGTACATGATTAACACTGGGATCATTGCACTGACTGTCTAAGCCTACAACCTTGCTTCCTTGACTCTTACTGACTTTTTTTTTTATATAGATACAACCTCTATGTGCTCCAAAAGACCCTGCCTTAGCTGACTTGAGCTACTTCTCCTTTATCAGGGGAATCTGAACTTTCAGTCTTGACAAAATTCCCCTAGATATAAATCTTGCCACAAAAACAGAGTCAGGAATTTGTAATGCTTGGCATTCATTGTTTTCTAACAAATGCATGTTTTCTCCTTGTTTCAAGTAATTCTTTGTAGCAGCCTCAAATCTGAAAATGACAAAATTCCTGTGGCCTGTTTCATGAGCATATTGTGCTGTATGTTGTGTTTCTAACCTCTAAATTTAAATGGCTGTTAAGAATGCTCCAAAATGAACAAAAACTTAGTAAATTAATTTCTTATGAACACTGCTATTAGTACTTCAATGGTGATAGTTTTTAATCCAGAGAAACCTTGTCTTGAGATTTACTGATAGCCTGTAAGCAATAAGGGAAATAAACTCCTAACTGCAGTAGTAGTATCTTGGGTTTAAGTCAAAAAAGCAATGTCAGCAGTGCACCAATAAAGCTATAAACATGTATCTTGAGGTCTGCCTTCCATTTGTTAAAATAAAAAGCATTTCCAAGGAGTCAAACCAAAACACTTGCAATCTTTTTGAAATATTAATTTGAAAGATTAGAGTCTAGCTTTGATGTGCCATATTATATTGATGGATTACAGGGGATAAAAAAACAGTGAAATGACATCTAAGAAGTAGGTTTGAAGCACTGTGCTTTAGCAAATTGCTTGTAAGCCAAGATTTCCCCCTCCCCTTTATTTCTTGTGTTTTTTTGCTTAAATTGACAACTACCAGATGAAATCTATGGCCTGACCCATGTTCTGTCCACCCCTTGCAGGAAGAAATGTCTGTTATTGCTGAGCAATGAGTGTGTTATATTCTATTATGCAGCTCTTTTGTATCACTGTGGAATACATTTTCTTAAAATTCTTTGAGGTTTTTTACTGTATTACTTTATGAAACCTATAAAAGCTGGTAAAATGAAAGGCGCTGGCTTCAAAAGGCCTTAGAATTCATGGCAGTTTGTTACTTGGCTTTCAAGTTCTTGATTTCACAGGTGGTCTTGATTTGAAACCAATCCTTGTGATGGTGAGAAAAAGAAAATCTTGATTTTTATTTTCACTGCAGCTCTTTCACAGCTGCCATAGTTCATGCATGAACTGCATTCCAAAGTTGCTACCTCTTACCAGATTGATACAGTGAAGTTCTACTGTAAATGAATCCAAATTAGTAATTTTTTGTGATTCTGTATTGTCCAGAAGAAGAGGTTTTGAGTCTGCTAGTTTATCTGAGGTAAGTGTAGTAAGGCTAATAGAATGTATTGCTTCTCACTATCAAGTTTGCTTTAAGTGTAATACAGCATTCCAGGCAGCCTGCTTTGTCCTTAAGCAGTGGAGTAATTCCTGAGTGGTGGAAACAGAGTTCAGTGAAACTGAAATGCTCAGGAACCTAGAGAAAAAGTCAGAAAGAAAAAAAAAAAAAATCAGCATATTTAATTGGAATATTTGAATGGGAATGTTTCATTGAAGTGGTCCAGTTTAGCTAAAACATCAAGAACAAATTATACTGGCAAATTGCCGACACAGCTTCTTACCTGCAGGAAATCTGGGCTTTCTGAGGCTGCAGCCTTTTAGGAGCTGACCTTGTAACCAGGAAATTTTATGCAAACCACTCCACGGCTTTTACATCCAATAAATGCATCTCTTTTAACTGAGCATCTCAATATTTGAATTTTGTTGTTACTGTTCTTAATCAGACAGAAATTAGATTTTGGAATATTAAATTCCCCTATGAAATGGAGTAACCTTCTTCTGCATAGATAAGATGGGGAATCATCTTGTATACAAGAGAAACACTGTAATTTGCAGCAGTTTTTAGATTGTTCAGAGGTGTCTCCATTATGCAGGGACTGATGGGGTTCCCTATCAAACATGCAGTTAAGTTGTTAAGCTGCTGACAATGAAGTCCCTATTTCACAAAAAGTTATACCTGTGGCATGTAAGCATCCAAATAATGGTTTTTAGGTGCCTTTATAGCACTTAGGTGACTGTCTTTTCCACGATGTTGACAGTATCTCCAAGTAAAAGTGATAAAATTCAAGTCAGGTTTTATTCTTCTGCGGCTTAGTGAAGCTAGGAATAGTGGCAGAAGCACTAGAGCTGGCTGTTGTGAGGATTACAGTCCCAGCTACTTTCCATTTGCACTCAGTTCACGTTTATGTGGCTGATGCTACAAAAGAGGCCCAGAATGTTGGCTGTTGGTTGTTTTTTGTTTTTTTTTTCTTTTTCAAATGAAAAGGAGATCCTACAGAATTTGCACTTGGCTCAGAAAGAGGTTGCACTAAAGGTACATGCAGGGGAGCAGATGATCCATGTCAAATCCTGATGCAATTTTACATCATCTTTTTGTTTACATGTTCAAATACAGCACCACAACGCAAACAGTTTGAATTGTAAGAATTTCAGCAGTTCCCTAAATGTACAGGAATGTTTGACTATCAGCATATATATGTAACACATCTTTTACACCCAAACCCAGGGACTATTGAGATCACTGAAATGGCTACTTTTCTTGTTTATGCTGTTGTTTTTTCTCTTATTTGTCAGAGAGAAATCAGGGGCGATGCTGTACATTTATGCACTGCTCGTGTCTTGGAAAATAGAAAGTGAGCTTTCGGTATTGACTTCCTAGCCCTTTCTGTGGAAAAGGAAAATAAAATAGCAAAGGTGACTTCATAGGCTCTACTGTTAAAGGAAGTATTTGTCCTTTTGAATGTTTCAACAATTTGTGCAAATTTTTCATGTGCTTCAGAAAATACTGGCAGCTTTTGCCATTTATGGCAAAATTTGGGACTGTGCAATGATATGTGCAGTCTCACAAGTTGTGTTCTAGGTGATTCATCTTTTCCAGCTGTTAGTTAAAGTAAGCAAATTCATGTGTTAACAGAAACCAAGAAATTATGAACTCCAAGGGGATAGGTTCAGTTTGCATAGCACAGTGAAATATGCTGTTGCTTGGAAAGGCTTAAATTTTCCAGTTCAGAAGTATTTATGTCTATACTATTAAACATGTTTGTTTAATGCATTTATTTCCTTGTTGTATTGCCTTCTGTTAATTTTTAGAAGCAGAGAAAGGTACAGCTGTTATTTAAATAGATAACTGAAGGAGGAACACAGATGCAGACTTGGCCTGTGATGCAGAAATCTGTATTGTCATGGGCAGTAAAAGTAGCAGGGTAGAGAAATATAACTTTACAAATCCTTCCATCTCTGGCATGTCTTTGCCCAATGAATGTACTTGTGAGAAGCATATTTTGTCGTGTTCAAACACGTACAGAATGCTATGGGCATATACCAATTTATCCTTCGATCAATGTAATTTATTTCATATTATCAGTAAGAGATACAGTACTAAGAAAGGTAGTAGTGGTAGAAGTATAGTATAAAGTGGTATTATGTGTAAACTGTAGTGAGAAACATGTCTGGGACAGAAAGATAAAGCTGGGAGAAGAAAGGATAAATGTATATAAGCTAATAATCTAAGGGAAAGGAGAGAATAATATTTGGGTGATTATATATGTAGTACATCAGCCTTATCATCTCATCCTCTTGAGGGCTTTTTCCCCCAGTTATGATAAATGGACAAAGAGCACATGATCAGAAATTACCTCATCTTAGTTCTCACCAGCACTTGCTTGTATATTTTGTTCCTGAATGTGACGGAAACATCCATGTCTGGGTGGACGGGATCAGGAAGGGTCTTCTGCATACCCTTCTCTGTATGCAGTTAAGTATCCTGCATTATTTCTGGTTTGTTTTACTTGTTGATGTATGATTGCAATGCAAAATATGAGTTTTAAGACAGAAGACATAAGCAATTTATGGCATGAGATAGTTTGTGATTGTATTAACTACTCTAAGGCTTTGTGTCTTTTCAAACTGCTTTTACTCAACTCAAGTATTTTCTATGTATGTTGAGGAAGAAAGGGAGCAGATTTGCAGTGCTAGCTACACCATACTAATGGCACATGTAGTTTCATATGCTGCAAATACTCATCCATGTT
>JASSUY010005464.1:0-24719 GCA_032466535.1 Forpus xanthops | reverse complement strand
TGTTTCTTGCGATAACTTTTCTAGAAAACAGTATCCAAAGAGCACTCTTAATTTTTTCTTTTTTTTTTTTTTTAAGGAGACATAATCTCTAAAACCAGCCTGAAAGCTGTTATACTTGAATTACTGATAATTAATCCCACTCAGCTAACTAAAATCTAAAAGCTCCCCTGATATATTTGAAACTTGGCCCCTTATGAGAAATTAAAACCCAATCAAAATACATAATCTGCAAAATTTACCTGCTTCTCCCAGTCACACTGTTAGCTCTTTGAAAACATGCTGAAACGAAAGGTACATCTAAAAAGTATTGAGCCATTCCCATAAAAAGAGAGAAACTTCATATCTAAGCACAGACACATAACAGACCAAATTCTGGACATCTAATTTTTCATTATTCTGGGCTTAATTAACATTTGTGCCTCAATTTCCCCATTAAAAAATGAGAAGCAATAAAATGCTTACCTTTATAGTCATAGGGATGCTCTGTTGGTAATTAGATGCTGTCAGACAGAATTACTGTAAATTACAGTAATTACTGTTCATTAATTAATTCTGTCAGTTTTATGTTTTATTCTAATGCACTGGCACAGTGCTATAGTGTTTAAATTGGTTGCCTTTAAAATGAGCATTCACATTAAAAAGGAGTGAAAGAGAACCTTTTATTGAAATTAAAGTTCCAGGGAAATATTTTATTATGATCTAATTTTGGCTGTGGGATTCTGAAGCTGAAAAGTACTACATACTAGTAATTGCATGTATTATTATAATTTAAAAATATATAAAAATATGAAGTGACATTCGGTATTTAAATTGAACTGCTTATTTTGGAGCAGAATTCAGTATTTAATTGTAGCATTCTCTGTTGAACCAGGTGTATTTCCAGGGAATGTTTCATGCCAAAGAGAATTAAGGCAGAAAAGTTGACATTTCCCTCGGGAGCAAAAGACTAAATACTAAATCTGTATCTCCCACTGCTGGAAGTGAGGCTTCCTTTGGCTCACACAGCACTGAAATACTGTGCTTGTTGGTTTATTGTAGCATTAGCAGTGCAATTTACACTATTGCTATGAATTGATCATAATTATGCTATTGCTATTTAATAACATACTTTCAGAGAAATAATGACATGATTTTATCTGTGTTACTGATGTGTAAACATGGAGAGAAAAGGATTTGCTGTTTCCACTCCTTGTTTAATGCATCATTGGTATAAAAGATCCTTTTCAGGCCTTCTAGGTAGAAAAGAGCAGTGGAAGTGAAAATGGAATAAAATAAGATTGTAAATTAATAGATAATAGATGTGCATTATGTACATAATGAGCTAAACAAACAATTTAACAAGTTCTCCAGTAGGTAAAAAAGAGTTGTTCATGGAATCCATGGTGTAATTTACATGAGATTAGAAAGCAGAAAATAAAATTATGACTACCCTATACAAAAACAGCATCTGCCTGCCCAGGAGTCCTGTAACCCATCAAGTAAGGAGAAATGTATGCCATGTCACTTACTGCTAATATGTGAACTGCATGCAAACTCATTTGGTCCAGCCCCTGCAGAGCCACCTAGAACAAGTTGTCCAGGATCATGTCCAGAGGGCTTTTGAATGCCTCCAAAGATATCTCCTCTCCATAACCTCCCGGAGTTGCCTGTGTCAGTTCTCAGCCACACTCACAGTGAAAAAGTGCTTCCTCACGTTCAAAGGGAACCTCCTGTGTTTCACTTTGTGCCTGTTGCCTTTGGTCCTGTCACTGGACACCACTGAAAAGAGTCTGGCTCCATCCTCTTTGCAGTCTTCCTTCTGGTATTTATATACATTGAGGAGATCACCCTGAGCCTTCTCTTCTGCAAGCTGGACAGTCCCAGCTCTCTCAGCTTTCTTCATGAGACATGCGTCAGTCCATAAATCATTGATCTTTTTGTTGAACTCTCTCCATCATGCACATATCTTATACTGGGGAGCCCAGAAGTGGACATAGTACGCCATGTGTGGTCTCACTAGTACTGAACAGAAGGAAAGTATCGTCCCTTGGTCTGCTGGCAACTCTTCTCCTAAGGCAGCTCAGGATACTGTTAAAACTCTTGGTTGCAAGGACAGATGGTGCCTTATGGTCAGAATGTTGCCTGCCGGAACCTCCAGATCCTTTTCTGCTAAGCTGCTTGTCAGCTGGGTGGCCCCCAGCATGATGAGGTTGTTCCTCCCCAGGTGCAGGACTTTGTACTTCCATTTGTTGAGCTTCACGCGGTTCCTGTCAGCCCATTACTCCCACCTGCCAGGATAAAAAAAAATCACTGAAGCCATATTGCACTGAAAAGGAAAGCTGGAAGAAAGGTCAGTTCAGTCTAAGAACAATGATCAGGGTTAGTTTGATTTACAAGCCTCTCAAGTTTCACCCAGCAGTTTAGACTTTTCTGTGTTTTGGGAGTTATTTTGTTCTGGGGGGTGTTTATTATTCTAGGAAAATGTACCTTAAGGGAATGAAAGCCAAGTATTATTTGATCTGCTCAATTCAGGAGGACAATGGAGACAAAAAGTAATTCTACTTCAAGGGTCTGGTTGATTTGGGTCCCATGGAGCAGAAAGTTGCCATAAAAAGCAAGATATTGACACTCATATTTCTTTAAACTGGAAGGAATTTGAGTTAAACCTTTCTGTTGATACTAACAGTGGTATCATTTCAAGTGGTTGGAACACAGCACATTTGGAGTTTTTTGGATCAAAGCTCCCTTCAAGTTAAAACCAAAAGTGAAGATGTGCAGGTCATGAAATCCTGGAGCTACACTGTGACTGAGCAACACTATTACCCAACCAAATAGCACTTCTTACTCTGACTGACTTTCTAAATTGATGAAAAGTTAAATCATTGATTTGAGTGGAGGTAACTGAGGCTATGTGGGTATGAAGTCATAGTACATTAAAGATCAATGGTAAAATGCATTCTAGAATATTACTTTACTGTTCAGTCCTCTAAAAGGGGCTGTGAATGGAGTAAAACTGCTGAACTGCCAGCAAAATTCACAACTGGTAAGTAGTCTTCAACAGACAGTGAGGAAAGAATCCTGATACCAGCTTGGCTGCCTCAAACATAGAAGCACATTCCTGGTTTTATCTAAATAGGCATCAATATTTCATCAATATTCCAGTCTCTACTGATACAGTAGGTCAATAATATTTTTATGTATTCTAAATTATTAGTTCTGGGGTTTTTGAATTCACTTTTTAAACAAAAAAAATAAACATGTATATATATGTGTATATATATATATATAATTGTTCTACACTGGAACCTGGGTTTTGGCTTTTTTAATTTGTTTTCTTGTTAGTGTTAGGTCTTCCAAACTGATATGAGCCTGCTATGTGAAAGATTATGTATCTCTTCTTCAAAACTTCCCCAGAGCTTTGCTTTGATGTCAGATGATGAGATAAATTATTACTTCACTTGTTTTAAAAAGGGCTCTGTTGCATAATTTGAAAGTAAAATTATGTTGAACAATAATAAAATCAAATACTTTTGGTAATCTGAGATTTTGTCAAAGGTTTATTTTCAGAGACTGCTCAGGCAAAATTGCGCAGACTGATTTGTCTGAGTCTATGTAAAACAAAATTATTTTTGTCTGTATGATCTTACATTTAAAGGCACCTGTTAAGTGAGAGAGAAGGCATATTATGTGTTTGTCTTTGTTGCTTTGAATTATATTGCTTGCGTGTATCACATCAATGAATGACAAAATAGTTTCCTCTGTGGTTATGTAAACAATGGTATTTGGCTAATATTATCAGGCAGGCTTTATATTGGTTTTAGTTCAGTTTAATCTTATTTTTTCCTTAACAAATTAGACTTCCACCATAAATGCTATCTTATCTACTGTATTAACACAATATATTTCTTGTATATATACTTAATAATTTTGATTATAACAGCCCTTTACATTAAAAAACTTTTTTTTTTTTTTTAGGTCTACATTTATAAAAATAGATAACCCTGTATTAGATGAAGATTCTTTGTTACAACAGTGACTGGAGTTTTTATTTTGGAAGTAATAGGAGCAAATAACTTCTTTCTTACAATTTTATAATGCTGAGGTAGAAGACACTCTTCTCTAGCTATCCGTATATAATGTGTAACAAGTCTAAGAATTAGAGAAGAAAACAAAGGATGGTTTGAAAGAATGAATGGAAGTGGAAGTTGAATTTGTGGGTATTATTCTTTTTTTTTTTGGCTGAGACTCTAGGAATGGAATGTTTGACACCCATTTAGGTAATTAATTCCAGTAGGTGAAAATTCCAGATGATTCAATGCCTGTATCTTGAAAATGTCAAAAGACCACTTGTGTCAGTCATATTCTGAGGGGACTTTCATAATAACAGAATCATAGAATGGTTATGGTTGAAAGGACTTTAAGATCATCTAGTTCCAATCCCCCTGCCATAGGCAGGGGTGCCTCACCCTAGATCATGTTCCCAAAGGCTCTATCCAACCTGGCCTTGAACCCTGCCAGGGGTGCAACATTCACAACTTCATTGGGCAACCTGCTCAACAGCCTCACCACCGTCACAGTAAAGAGGTGGTTATATCTGACCAAAACTTCCCCTGTTTAAGTTTAAACTCATTGCCTCTTGTCCTATTACTACAGTCCCTGATGAAGAGTCCCTCTCCAGCATCCTTACAGGACTCCTTCAGATACTGGAAGGCTGTTATGAGATCTTCATACAGCCTTCTCTTCTCTAGACTGAACAGCCCCAGCTTTCTCAGCTTGTCTTCATACTTGAGGTGCTCCACCCCCTTAATCATCCTTATGACCCTACTCTAGTTACTTCAACATCTCCATGTCCTTGTGTTGAGGACACCAGAACTGCACACAGTGCTCCAAATGAGGTCTGACTAGAGTAGAATAGAGGAGCCGGATCACCTCCTTCAACTTGCAATTAGTTCTGATGAAATTCTTCCCTCTTTAAATTACTAAACATTAATTGCACAGGGAAGAAACATGTGAAAATGAGTCTGAAAAGATGTAAGGTAGCATATTTGCTTCAATCCATATATCAAAAATAAATCAAGATGAGTTGATCTCAATTTGGAAATCTTTTGGGCTACTTTAAATTGCTAGTTTTCACCTAGTATACAGCTCCTTTTTTTTTGTTTTGTTTCAAAATCTATTACATTTTTATGTAATACAGGTGATAGTTTTGATATAAGGTGCTTCCTCTATAACACAAAAATTGAAGAAGGTCCCATTAAACAACTCTATTTTTAATATAAAACTCTGTTTTAATTTGTAGTGCCTATTGTTCTTTATGCTTAACTTGAAAGCAAATTTAAAGTCACTCATGGTGTTTGTGGATGATTCACAAACTAAAAAGAGGTATAAAAGCCTCAGTGGCTACAGTAGTTATAAACGCTTCACTCACCCTACTGTCCTAAATGTCTTCTTCATGTGACCCCTATTGTGGCACTGCATGCTAAAGTACTTATTTACATTCCTACTGCAAGCCCTTAAGATGACCTCAGTCACTGTATACTGCAAAGAAGAGCTTTCAAGAGCAACAAGTACCCCATTATGCCATTGCTGCAATTTCACAGAATTATAGAATGGTTCAGAAGAGACCTTTCTTGTTCAACATCTTTGTCGGTGACATGGACAGTGGGATCGAGTGTGCCCTCAGCACGTTTGCAAATGACACCAAGCTGTGTGGTTCGGTTGATATGTTGGAGGGTAGGAATGCCATCCAGAGGCACCTTGACATGCCTGTGAGGTGGGCTGATGCCAACTTCATGAACTTTAACCATGCCAAGTGCAAGGTCCTACACTTGAGTAGGAGTAATTCCAGGCACAGCTACAGGTTAGGCAGAGAAGAGATTCAGAGCAGCCCTGCAGATAAGAACTTGGGGGTGTTGGTTGATGAAAAATTAACATAAGCCAGCAATGTGTGCTTGCATCCCAGAAAGCCAACTATATCCTTGGCTACAACAAGAGGAACATGACCAGCAGGTAGAGGGAGGTGAGATCCTGCCCCTCTACTCTGCTCTTGTGAGACCTCACTTGGAGATTTGTGTGCAGTTCTGGTGTCCTCAACATAAAAAGGACATGGAAGTGTTGGAACAAGTGCAGAGGAGGGCCATGAGGATGATCAGGGGATGGGAGCATGTCCCGTATAAAGATAGGATGAGAGAGTTGGGGCTGTTCAACCTGGAGAAGAGAAGGCTACGTGGAGACCGCGTAGCAGCCTTCCAGTATCCCCTATAGGGATGCTGGGGAGGGTCTCTTCATTAGGGACTGTAGTGATAGGACAAGGGGTAATGGGTTCAAACTTACACAGGGGAAGTTTAGATTGGATCTGAGGAAGAAGTTCTTTACTGTAAGGGTGGTGAGGCACTGGCATGGGTTGCCCAGGGAAGTTGTGAATGCTCCATCCCCGGCGGTGTTCAAGGCCAGGTTGGACATAGCTTTGGGTGGCATGGTTTCATGTGAGGTGTCCCTGTGAATGACAGGGAGGTTGGAACTAGATGATCTTAAGTTCCTTTCCAACCTTAACTATTCTATGACTCTATGATTCTACATTCAGCTCCTTTCCTTCTTCAAAGAACAAAGTGATAGAAAGATGTGGTTACAGACTTCAAAAATCGTATCTCCAACTGAGTGTGATTTAGATTGTGAAAGAGTTAAAGTTTAATCATTTGAAATACAAATAAAGCCTTGACAGGAAAAAAGTATTTTTTATAACAACACAAAAGGTTGCAGATGCATGACTGGTAGCATTTTCTGATTTTATTTTTTTTTTTTACTGTATTCATTGAAAAATAAAAGGGGGAGGGTTGTTTACATATTTATCCAAAATATATCATACTTGCTTTAGACACGACTCCTGACTTCACAGACATTATAAAAGCTTGCAAAGGTCTTAAACTAACATGAAATTGATTTCTTTTTTAAACTTTGTATTACCTAGATGTTAATTTTGTCTCTGCCCTCCCTCTTTTTCTAAAAGAAGAGATGGCATAAATTCCTTTCACCTAATGACATCAACATTAAACTGAGTTTGATTTACCTTCCAGTTCCTAGTCTTGTAGTGGGTGGTGTCCCTGCCCATGGCAGGGGGGCTGGAGTAGATGATTTTACGATCCTTTCCAACCCAAACCATTCTGTGATTTTAAAATTCTAAAGTAACTGAAACAGAAGAAAGGAGATTTCTCCATTCTGTTGATGCTTTGGTTTGTATTGTGTTCTCCAAATCTGGCCTACCCAAGCAAGCAGCAGATGCCACTTCCGTGTATCATTTATGGGGAACAGATCATTTTTGGTTTTCCATTGCAGGTTCAGAATTTAGTCAGTACTGTAGAATTAAACAAAAGTCTCAAACATAAGCTGACGTTTAAATGATTCCACATTTTGTATGCGTAGTTCTTCTGTTCTTCTGCAAGAAGGGTCAGTAAAAACTGTATTACTCCTCTCACCCAGAAGCTAAAATTGGTTCACACAAAGCTCTCCTGACATACACAGAATACCAAGAAAGAAATACGGGCAGTGATTAGGTCCTCTCTGCAAAATAAAGCTGTCTTCACACTGAAATATCTAAATGTGAAGCATTATCAGGGACCAGTACACTAACACAGAAAAACTGAAAGCTATAAGAGACTCAGATAGTTGAGTTAATCTCAACTAAGACAAGAGTAGAAATACCCTATGATCTGCCTGTACTACATAACTTTCAAAGCAAGAGAGGGAATTAATGAAGAAAACACATTTCAGTGGCTAGCTACAGCCTAAAGTATTGTGTTTACTGAGGACCCCCAGAAGTGACTCTTTTACTTCTTGAAACATTTTTTTATATCCAGCAAAGCAGTATCTAATTTCAATTTGTAACAGACATCATTTTCACTCCTCTTTTTAGCACTTAAACTTGTAGTCCCACACACGTGGACAAATAAACATACACATTCTTCCATTAGGAAAGGAAAACAGTCTTTTTAAACAATTCAAGAATAAGGTAAAGTTTCACTCAGAAAACCTTGTGAGCAGAAAAAAAAAACACAGTATTTTCAATAATAGAGATTAAAAAATTAAAAGGTTACAAGCTTATGAAAACAATGAGGACACCTGCTTTTATAAGGTCCTATATAAAACCAATGAGATAACAAAAATTAACCAAGTTACACAAAATCTTTTGGCCTCTGTCAGCTGCCTTCATCTATTGCACATACAGGCTGTGTGCCTGAAGCCTGCGTAACTATTGAGTCACTGGAACTTTCTTCAAACCAGGCTCAGCAAGGCTAGGAAATCATTCATGAAACTACCAAACAATCAAAGCCAAGGTTACACATGTTGTTGAGTCCATCAAACAGCAGTGATGCAACATTTTTGGTTCATAATTATGAAAAATACCAAACCCATGCAAAATTTGTCAACAAATAGCTTAACTGATGAAAATTCAAACCCATGCAGAGATGCTTGCTTCCCAACCATGTGATGCACACCACATTCCTGAGGACAGCCCAACTTTCTTGTGTTTTCCTGGTGTTCCATGTAATGTCGGGTGGTGAACAATCACCTCCTTATACCCAGCCAGCTCTGCTGGACAAATACAACTGGAAATGTAGCACTGTTTCCTACTGTGCAGGGGCAGATCTGTCTAAAAATTGAGTGACCTTAAGTCTATGCCATGCTGCAGGGTTTACCAGCACAGAAATAGTGTGAATCAGACGCTGAAAGCTTTTTTTACAGTAGGACAGAAAGTGCAAATTTTGAATGCATTTAACCATCTTATTTTAAAACTGAAACTTGAATCATATAAAAAGATCTTGTGAAACAACTTTTATACTTAGCTGTATCTCTAGATTATCACTTAAGGAAGACTACCGAGAAATGCAACTCCATAGCATCACTTCAATTACACAGTTCCCAACACAGCAGCATTATCTACCGCAGTCATTCTAAAATTTTACAATTTACCTCCTGATTTGAGCAGAAAAGTTCTAATTTCTTTTTTTTTTTTTTTTTTTTTTTTTTTTTTTTTTTTTTTTTTTTTTTTTTAGTATTTAATGTGCGTATTACAAAATTGCATGCCAGGAATGTTCTGCATTGCTGCATGGTAACCAGGTACATTAGTCTAAACCAACAAAATGTTTTTCTTTTCTTTAAAAAACAAACAAAACCCACAAAAACAAACAAAACCCCACAAACTAACAAACAAAAAAACCCAAACAACAAGCAGTTAGGGAACATAGGTACTTGAGGACCACCCTAATTGTGTTGACCAAATGCTAAAAGGGTTGCAAGTGATTTTGTTTCCCAGAGTTTCCTTCTGAGCTCAAGAGCATTACCTTCTCTGGAAAACTACTGCCACTGAAAGCAGAAAACTGTTGCTGTGAACCTGTCCTCAAATAAGACTCTGATAGGGCACTAGCAATAATCTAAATATAGAATATCGTGGGCATCCTGCAAGCTTTAATGAGTGCAATAAACACAGAAGTACAAACAGGCAATTAACCTCATTTTCTTTGCAAACAATGTCCAGAACAGACTTTGTGGTATCGTTTACCATATAAAAAACAAGTGCCGCTGAGTTTTTAAGATACAAACATTAGGTTTATCTATGGGCAAGATTATTTCTAAGTATCACATGCTGCTCTATGAGCTTGAGAAGTGGGCCCATGTGAACTTCATGAGGTTCAAAAAGGCCAAGTGTAAGGTCCTGCACCTGGGCTGGGGCAACCCTCAATATCAATAAAGGCTGGACAATAAGTGGATTTAGAGCAGCTCTGTGGAGAAGGACTTGGGATATGGACAGATGAAAAGCTGGACATGAGCTGGCAATGCGTACTCACAGCCCAGAAAGCCAACCGTATTCTGGGCTGTATCAAAAGAAGCATGGCCAGTAGGTAAAGGGCGGTGATGTTGCATCTCCACTCTGCTCTGGTGATACCCTACCTGGAATACTGCATCCAGCTCTGGAGTCCTCAGCACAAGAATTACCTGGACCTGTTAAAGTGGGTCCAGAGGAGGGCCACAAAAATATCAGAGGCACGGAAGACCTCATCTCTGAGGAAAGGCTGAGTTAGTTTTTTTTTTTTTTTTTACCTGAAGAAGAGAAGGCTGTGGGAGACCTTACTGCAGGGTTTTAATATTTAAAAGTGGCTTATAAGAAAGGTGAGAACAGACTTCTTGTAGGGCCTGTTGCTATAGAACAAGGAGTAATGGCTTTAAACTAAAGGAAGGTAGAATCAAACTAGATATAGCAAAGAGAGTTATTATGATGAGGGTGATTTGCCTAGAAAGATGGTAGATGCCTCATCCTTGGAAGTGTTCAGTGTCAGGTTGGACAGGGCCCTGAGCAACTGGGTCTAGCTGAAGATGCACCTGCTCACTGTAGAGGAGATTGGACTAGGTGACCTTTAATGGTTCTTTCCAACACAAATCATTCTATGATTCCTTGACAGGCATAGACAAGTCCTAAGCAAATATCCTTTAGCTGTCCCAGATGATAAGAGCAGTCCAAGAAAGACGCAATGCTTTAAAAAAACCTAGGTACCTCTCATAACACAGTAATGAAACCATTTAATTTAATCTTATTTTTAGAACAGATTTTTTTTAAATGCATTAAGTCAGCATTATAAGTAGCTATCCAAAATACAATGATGCTTATAATCACAAACAACTGTAAAAAAACTGTAAAAATATATAACTGTATAAACTGTATAAAATAATAAATATAATAAAATATGATAAATATATAAACTGCATAAATATATAACATAAAAATGCATATTTATAAATATATAACTAAAAATATAAACTGTACAAATATATAACTGTATGAATACAACTGTAAAAATACATAACAAACTTGTGAGACAGATAAAGAAGGAAAGTTGCCTAGTTTGTAAATATATGTTATATTTGTAGATGTTAAAACCTTATGAATTCCCAGATACTACTCCTGTTCCATAGCTGAGCTGAGCAACTATATATAAACTCATTCTTCATAACAGAATTTTTTCTTTCTCCTTTGCTGCTAATTGTGGGGTTTTTTTAAGTTTTTTGTTTTGGTTTGCCTTTTTTTTTTTTTACTGTTAAAGTTAGTTCCCATGTAGTTTATCAGATTGGTTGCAATAAACTCAAAAGAACAAAGCCTTCGTCTTTGGTACACTGATATATTACATACAAGTGAAAACTTCTTCACAGAAATCTCTTACACTTACTCAGCAGCGAGCTTAAGGAACAATAGGTGGTTTTGTTTTCATTTATTTGCAGTATCTGGCCCTTCTGATAAAAACATTGGAAGAAAGACAAGAATTAGTAACAAAAGCCCAGAACTTTCAGAAGCAAAACTAACTCAAATAACACTGAGAGACCAAGGAAAAGGTTTAGATTAATTTATTTATATATATTTATATAATAGGAATAAAAAAAAAAAAAAGTGTGAGAAAAAAAAGAATTGATACAAGGATCCATTTGAATTTTGTCCATTTTAGTCAGAAATTTGTTGCCCAAACGTACGTGTCAAAATGCCTCAGCAGGTGTCTTATTTTTCAATGTAATGAATGATCTCTGGGCACATAGGGGTTTACCTTTAATGTGCCTACCATTACTTCATCATCTGCGAACATCTAAAGTTTTCTTTTGCTTGTTTCTACTGCTGCTTCAGTAAGAATATTTCTATCCTTACACTGATTCTACCATAGTCTATACCTAAGTTGTTGCTGGAACAGAAATTGAAGCCAGATCTCCCACAGCCCAGGTAAAAACTTTCAACAGTAGATCCTTACTCATGCTGCTTCTGACCCCTCTTTGCTCTGCAAACTGGTAGTTTTTGGCTATGCAAAGGAGCAACTGCTTTCATGTAGCTACACAGAGGCTTGGATGTCCCATCACATTATACACAACAGCTTTGTGCCAGTCTCTGTACTGAGAGCTGCAACCAAATACTCTCAAGGTGATAAAGACACTGAGGCCAGTAAAAGCCATTATCACTCCCAGATACTGAAGACGTAGGTACCACCCCTACTCTCATATTAACATACATCTCTCCTCTGCTTCCAGCTCTTTAAAGCAACAATAAGAATTGATTAGTACTTCAGAAGAAGTGCTGTGGTACCTATCAGATTGTGGATGGCAAATGAAGGATGATTCCATCCTGAACACCCTTGACAATCTGAACAGATATTGATCTCCAGAGAGAAGAGGGGTTTCAGACAAACCAGCTGTGTTTATTGTTTCCTACAGGCTATTCTTGGCAGTTTCAGGCAGGTAAAGCAGGTGCTTATCCCATTTCCTGTAGAACTCATTCCATGGCGCCTATTTTTCCCCAGTATTATACAAGGAGTTAAGAAATTGTAATGTAGATTTCTGAATGTAGCTACCAAAACCTTTTTGTGCATCATGAAAATAATATTCACCAATATTCAACTGCAAAATCTTACTTTACCTAGCAACTGCCATTTCCAAAATCCATAGAAAGATCTACAAGCAGTATCTGCAGATTCCACAAGCACATTTTTTCTCCTAAAGTCTGCATCAACTGTTCATCCCTGAACTGCCACAAAATAGGATTGTTGCCCACCTTTCAAAAAGAAAATGCACAAGTGACTTCTTTTTACTTGATAATACAGATACCAGATTAAAGTGTTCTTTATGTCAAAAAAACGAAAATATAGAACATGTATTACTATAAGCACAACAGTAGGTCAATAATTTATTTTTCAAAAACTGCAACTTACTGACTCAGTAGATGTTCCACTAGGATACCACAAAATCATAACAACTGTTATCCCATAATAATCTTTAAAATCACAGTGTAAATGCAGAAAACCATCATGTAATGCCACAAGAAGAGGCTTTTAGTGGAAAGAACTGGCTACACAAACAGGAGTCAGATGACCCAGATTCAATCCAGTTCTTCTACTGACTCAGGGCCTATCTACCCAGGGAAAAAAAAACTATAATAGCTTTTCCTACAGACACTCTGATTCCATTAGTCTTAAAATTTCTTTGTTCAGGTAATGTAGTTCACTTCAGAATTTAACTGAATATGGCATAGTACACATGCTATGTTTGAATTTCATATGCCAGCTTATTTGCAACAGGTTCAGTGTGTAAGCAAGTTACAATGCTAAAGCTCAAAATAATCAGTATATCACTTTGTGCTTTCATTTATTCAGAGGATAAATGGCAATAATTTATAAACCAGAATAGCTTTTTCAATCTGCAACTATTGAAAAACTATGTCTAGATCCTCAAAAACTGTCATACGTATCTAACACAGACATGTAATTGGCAATTTTTTTTCTTAATTGCTTAATGATTATGTAAAACACTATTTTCTGGCTTCTATTACTCAGCAGCTCAAAGAAACATTAGCTAGTGCCAGGGACAGAAGAATTTAGAAATATTTCTTGAACAAGAAGGCATAAAATTGGTTTCCCTTATAAGAAAATTAAAGAAGCTGCCATTATGTATGCACAAAATCATCTGTTAAATTGCATGTTAGGATGCAGTCAATTAATACACTGCATTTAGAAATTCTTTTAGATTTCACTTATCCATTTTTATGAACTGTAATTTAAACTGAAAACTATTCATAAGTGAATACAAAAAAGTTTTTTGCTCCATCTATATAATACAAGGAAACAAATGAGCAATTATGTCTTACAGCTTATCAAAACATAAATTTAACTTGTGAAGGTTTTTAAATTCCACCTGACTTTAATGTTTAAAAGCTACAGCTAGTCTTTCTACTTATTTATGTTTGTAACGGTCTGATATGCAATATCTGTATATTTCCTAGCATCCCGGTCATTTTAGTAATCCAATTGTATACTTTCTTGTTTGTGCAGAGAAAAGCTAAGCCTTCTTAAGTCTGAAGAGTTTTTTTTCAATGAAAACTACACCAGGAAAAGATGAGGTAGTATTGTCTGATGGAATTAAACAAAATCTATCTACAACTGAATATCACAAACAAAAGAGCACTGCTAAAATTATTAAAGGCAAATATTTTTATTGAGGGCTTGTAATATTCCTGCACAGGATTCTGAATCTGTAAGTCTTACACAGCCTTGAATGACATGGTTTAGTGCAAGGTGTCACTGTCCATGGTAGGGGGGTTGGAACTAGATGATCTTAAGGTCCTTTCCAACCCTAACTATTCTACAATTCTATGATTATATAATAGCCCTACCCATTAAATCTCTTCATAGTAGCTCATATGGAGCTATGCTGTAAATTTGTGATGAACACTGCTGATTGATAATTCAGGGATGGCTTAGTTACTGCTGAGAAGTGCATACACAGAGCCAAGATATTTTTCTGCTTCTCACATCACTCAACCAGTGATTAGGCTAAGGGTGCACAAGGAGCTGGGAGGGGAGGCAGATGGGACAGCTGACCCCAACTGACCCTAGGGATATCCATATGGCATCATGCTCAGCATGTAAACCTGGGAAAGAAGAAGAAAGGAGGGAGGGCAGCATTTAAAACTGCGGCACTTCTCAAGTACGCATCACGAAGCCCTGCCTCTTTGTCACAGGACTCTGACAAACATGATATGATAAAGCACTGAAATTTGCAAATTACATTATTTTAGAAATTCTTCACATCACAGTGTTTCTCATATGTGTTTCTCCTTTCAGTAAAAGTTATTTTTCACATAAACCAAAAAGTTTAGGTCTACCATACAGAATGGTGAATTAGTTTTGCCCTTACATCTTGTAAAGTTTCAATGTGGCATACTAGATGGAAAAGGAATCAGGGTACTTTTAGGAAACTGTTTCTTTGTTTCCTGTAAGGATTTCAAATATTTGACAATTAACACCAAACAAATTTGCATTTTATCTAAAATACATTTAAAATGCTGTCTTGCGAGAGAGTGAACAGTCTGCTTGTATTTGTGGACTGCTTCCAGGCAGCTATCTCCTCCCCCTTCCCTAAACACTATCCTACAGACACTTTAAAATGTCACAGCAGTCTTTCCCTTCTGCACCAAAATTAGACTGATCACTGCAACCACTTACTGAGATTGCTGATTTAGCAATAGTAATAGTCACATGTTCAAGTCTGCCCTCATTACAACAAAATTTGTGGCCATCCTCTCTTGCGTTCAAAGTTTGTTTTTTTTTTTTAAATCCCAAACATAGATATAGATACAATGTGTGCTTATTGCTAGGGTAAGGCTAATAACTACTCCTGACCACAATCTGAGTTCTTCCTTCAAACAAGAAGGATAAGCAGAAGGAGGAAGAGGTTGTGATTCTACAGCAGCCTCAAACTCTTGGTTGCAATATTATTTCACTTTTTTTAATGCTACCAGATCTTCATATTATTCACTGAC
Source organism: Forpus xanthops (assembly GCA_032466535.1). Taxonomy (NCBI): domain Eukaryota; kingdom Metazoa; phylum Chordata; class Aves; order Psittaciformes; family Psittacidae; genus Forpus; species Forpus xanthops. The sequence continues at coordinate 9,400 of JASSUY010005464.1, read as the reverse complement.
TATTTTACTGGCACCATCATTAGACCAGGCTATCAAGGCTTTAGACAGTCCCTTCAAATAGTGATGAATGTTCCTAGTATTCCATATGTTTTGTGACATTTGAGACACCAAAGCACTACATTTAATCAGTGCAATATGCTTCAGTGGTTCTCAGCGTCACACAATCTCAAAGTCAAAAAAGCAACAAAACAAAATCCCCCAAAATCCTTTTAAATGTGATACTTTATCACAGTTGCCAGCATAAATTTTCCGTTAGTGACAGCTCAGTTTTTCTTCCAAATCCACATATGTACCACTTTAAAATATTCATTCCATTTATGGAACACATAGAATTATGCAGCGAGTTATAGTATGTGAACACTCATAGCCAGATTTAAAACATGTGAATGAATTTCATTGAAATGTGTGGAATATTGCTGAGATATTTTTCTTCCTTCATGATGCAAAGACAGTTATCTCCTGAGTAGTTTAATAAAATTTCATTTAATTAGCTATTTGGAAGATATATTTGAATCTTTCTAAGTATATTTTACTGTTCACGTAAAAAGACTATTTCCTTAAGTCTCTCCATTAGCAACTCATACAAATTTCAATTCCAAAAATAGAAAAGTTAGGCACATTTGTTTCCCAATCACTTACTGCTGATTATTCATTATCTCTTCAATATTATAGGTTTTCCTAGCTTATTTCTGTTCCTTATATATATAATAACCCTAACTATTCTATGATTCTATAAAAAAAAAATCAGGAAATACTAGTCCTGCTAATACAAGGGATTTTAACTTTGAAAAGATGACCATAAAAGCACAATAAATTTCAGAAATTATATAAAAAAAATAATCATAATACTTTAATTTTCTTTAGAGTCCTTACAGGCCTTAGAGGACTGCATAATGTAAAATCTGCTTCCCTAACTACAGTCACATTTGGAAATCTCAGTCCGTTAAACAGGCATTTCTCAACACTCAAGACAAGAATAAGATCACAGGAAACTGAAACAACACCCAATCCCTTTTTGTTGTAACTAATGAATAGAAGCACAAGAAAAATAATAAAATAATTTATCTTAATCATGAAATAAAGAGAAATGGTTACAATAAAAAAAAAAAAAAAAAAGATTCTTAATTTTGCCTCCTGCAGTGGCGTGCACCCTCCCAAAATCTGACCTTTACTTCCCAACTCTGGTCAAGCATTAGCCATTGGTTGTGGCAGTAATGGATGCGTCTGGGTTGTGATTGCCACATCCAACCACCCAACTTAATTCCTTAATTCCTGGGAAACGGTTAACAACACAATAGCCAAAGGTTAATCTGAGGAAGTGCACCACCCCACCCAACCACAGCTCTGGTCAAGGTCCAACACAAGCTAAATTTCTTCAGTATGCAAACATGTCTATTAGTCAATTACGTTACTCCACAAACAGGGTCCACAGGGCTCTCCTGCACAGCACTTGGCATGCCACAATCTCCCCTTGAGTAGGAACACCTCTCAAGGTTACTTCTTAAGGCTGAGAGGTACCTTGCCAGAGTGTTCTTGGTAAGTGATGCTAAACTTTGAAATCTTAGCTAAGGGATATAAAGGATTGATTACACATAAATAATTCTTTAGACATAAACTGTTGACCAAGTCTGAGACTAAGTCTGGTCCAGGTGTACCTAGACTCCTCTCAGAGAAGGAATTTAGAATGTAAATGGGTCCTTTCTGAACCTCATGATTCAATGGGAGGGTGTCCCTGACAGTTTTCTTCTGTTTCTGTCCTCTGTGCAGTAAATACTCAAGTGTACTTTGCATCAAATCCTGTTAAATCTGTTGCATTTACTAGCAAATTTTGTTAAATAACTGTTTTGTATCAATAAATGTATTGCTACTTTCCTCTTACAAGTGAGGTGTGTCACTCCATCCACATCTCCAAATACACCAGAACAGAATTACTGTGATCCTTTAACTCAAAATAACCATTAACCTTTTGCATGAGCCTTTTTCCAGCAAAGAATCATTGTCCAATATAAATAAAATTTCTAAATAAATCTATTGAGATCATGAATCTAATACTACCCTGTCAACCATCAACTCTTCTTCAGTTCTTTCCTCTTTACTGTTTTTGCACAACATAGAAAGATTTGAGTCCAAGGCTGGGCACTACAGCAGTACAAACATCAGGAATAACAGTTGCTATGTGAGTTTGAGCTGAAGTAAAATTTTAGGGAAATACTTATAAATATACATACATTCCTTACTATGGATGCAAGAATTTTACAGTTCAGAAGAAAAAGTAGAACCACAGAATAGTTAGGGTTGGAAAGGACCTTAAGAACATTTAACTCCAATTCCTGCCATGGGCAGGAACACCTCACACTAGACCATGTTGTCCAAGGCTCTGTCCAGGGATGGAGCACTTACCACCTCACTGGGCAATCTCTTCCAGTGCCTCACCACCCTCACAGTAAAGAACTTCTTCCTTATATGTAACCTAAACTTCCCCTGCTTATACAATCATAGAATAGTTAGGGTTGGAAAGGACATTAAGATCATCTAGTTCCAAACCCCCTGCCAGGGGCAGGGACATCTCTCACTAAACTATGACACCCAGGGCTATGTCCAACCCGGCCTTGAACACTGCCAGTGATGGAGCAACAGAGCATTCACACCTTCCCTGGGCAACCCATTCCAGTGCCTCACCACCCTTACAGGAAAGAACTTCTTTCTCAGATCCAACCTAAACTTCCCCTGTTTAAGTTTGAACCCGTTACCCCTTGTCCTATCACTACACTCCCTAATGAACAGTCCCTCCCCGGCATCCCTATAGGCCCCTTTCAGATATTGTGAGGTCTCCATGCAGCCCTCTCCAGGCTGAACAGCCCCAACTTTCTCATCCCCTTGTCCTATTGCTACTGTTCCTCTCTGGCATCCTTACAGGCCCCCTTCAGATACTGGAAGGCTGCTATGAGGTCTCTATGCAGCTTCTCTTCCCCAGGCTGAATAGCCCTGACTTTCTCATCCTATTTTCACACAGGAGGTGCTCCAGCCGCCTTATCATACTTGTGGCCCTCCTACAGATTTTCTCTAACTGCTCCATGTCCTTATGCTGAGAACACCAGAATTGAACACAGTTCTCCAATTGGGGTCTCCAGGGAGCAGAATAGAGGGGCAGGATCGCCTCCCTCAACCTGTTGGTCATGCTTCTTTATATTCAGCCCAGTATATATACAGTAAAGTTTGCTTTATGAAATTTATTAGATTAGATTTATTAGGATTTACTAGATTTAACATTATATGTGCAGTAAACGAGTCCAAGTACTACCAATGCAATCTATAACTTGACAGAGTTAAAAATAGTAATCATTTGTCTTTAAATACAATTTTTAAAGGACTTGTTCCAGGAGAAATATACTATATGAATGAGTAAAAATTAAAGAATAAAACCGGACTATTTTTGGATGATACTGTAAAAATAATGCAAGAACATTGCATTGAGCAGTAAAGAAACCTGGGCAACATAAGGAAATTAAAACTAGAAAGGTAGAATTGAATACAGCTGGAAGGCTGATTTACAAGTGATTTTGTCTTACAAAGTAACTGCTATAATACCATAAAAAGATAAAGATGCTAGGAAACATTGAGTCCAATATGACTGTACAACAGAATATAGCAATCAAAGTGCTAACCACTCCTCAGGGTATCCCGTCATAGGCCTCCAGGGTGAGCCTTTCTGTGGTATAATAACTGGTATAATTCAATTTAAATTATGGCAGTCAGTTTGGCTACCTGAACACTATTAAAAAATATAGAAATCAGAAGTAATTTGGAGAATAGCTACTAAAGTTATGAAAGAGTTGAAGGAACTGAGTTCTGTGTAAAGGCTAGGAAAGTAAAAAGACAGTAGAAGACAATGTGGCATCACTGAGAAAGGACTAAACTAACATAATAGCTTCACCATCAATCCAGTGTGCAACCTTGGGCGTATTTCCCTCCTCTGTGTTCTCCACCTTCCTTTTCTTCTATTTTTTTGGCAATTTGAGTGCCTACACAGATGCGGACAGATACTGAACTCATTCTGTGTTGCATGACAGCTGAATGGGAATCACCTCCAACCAGAAAGAGATTTAGTGAGACTGTGGTGGAGTACTCAACCTAACAAAGCATACTGTCATCTTCTTTTTATATTTACAGTCTCTATGGCCAAACTGGATCATAATGCTTGGTTTTGTAATGTAAATAGAAATATTTCTCACATCAGCAAAATGACAGCAAAAATAAATGTATCAAAATACTCATAGACAGTAGTCTTCATCTGTCTATATAGAGGGAATGTAGCCAAGGAAATGTAACATGAGACAATGTTATCATAATCAACTCACATCATTGGAACAGGCCTTAAACACAGCCCCAGTCTGCAGTTCAGAAAACAATCCATCGGGAAATGTATTTTCAGACTAGTACCGTCTGTGCTATCATTTATTTTGGACACTCCAGCATTCAGCTACAACAGTCCTTGAGATAACACAGGTCTTTCACACAGAATCAGGCAGGGCTGATATTACCTAACTCAAAACCATATTGTGCCAGCTAAAACAAAGGGAAATCTAGTTCAAGCTTCAAAGACTATAGGTTCAGGTAAACATTTTTATGACTAGTGAAATCCAAGCTCACTGCTGCCATGGCTATACTTTTACCAGTACACATGCAATTTTTTTCAAATTAGATTGGACATTAAATTTGATTTGCCTTAGTGCCATACCTCTATCATGATCTGGATTAAGGTATTGAGTGCATCCTTAGTACATTTGCAGAAGACACAAGCTTGGAAGACAAAAGTTGGGCCAAAGCGTTTATCTGCTGGAGGGCTGGAAGGCTCTATAGAGGGATCTGGACAGGCTGGATTGATGAGCTGTAGCCAGTAGTATGAGGTTCAGAAAGGCAAAGTGCCAGGTCCTGCACTTGGGTCACAACAACCCCCTGCAATACTACAGGCTTGAGGAAGTGTGCCTGGTGGAAAAGCTGCCTGGCAGAAAAGCACTTAGGGGTGCTGATTGACAGCTGCCTGCACATGAGCCAGTTTGTGCCCAGGTGGGCAGAGGCCAACAGCATCCTGGCTTATATCAGCAATCAATGTGGCCAGTAGGACAGGGGCGATCATTCCCATCTGCTCATCACTAGTGAGGATGAAATGAGTACTGTATTCAGTTCTGGGCCAGGCGCTACAAGAAAGATATTGAGGCGTTGGAGCATGTGTCCAAAGAATAACACTGAAGATGATGAAAGGTACAGAGAGCAAGTTCTGTGATAAGCGGCTGAGGGAACTGGGGTTGTTTAGTCTCTCTACAACTACCCGAAAGGAGGCTGTAGCAAGATGGGTGTCAGTCTCTTCTCCTAAGTAACAAGCGACAGGACAAGAGGAATTGGCCTCAAGTTGCACCAGGGGAGGTTAAGATTGAATATTAGGAAAAAAATTCTTCACTGAAAGGGTTGTCAAGCACTGGAACAGCCTGCCCAGGGAAGCTGTGGAGTCACCATCCCTGGAGGTAGAGATGTAAGCATAGATGTGGCACTTAGGGACATGGCTTAGTGGTGGACTTGGCAGTGTTAGGTTAACAATTGGACTCGATGACTGTAAAGATCTTTCTCACCTAAATGATTCCATGATTCCAAGACCATTCTCTTTCCAGTTGTTCCTGTGTATTTCTCAAATATATTTGTTATCTTTCATTAATGACTACTTTCATGTCCTCAAATTACAGAAGATTCAAGGAGTTTCTGTTTCCTTTCATGAGCTGGAGAACCTCTGCCCTTATTTCTGCAAATCTGGTTTTTGAAATGCAGCGCTTATCTAATAAATCATGTAGAAACTGCTCCTTTGCTAATTAGCACAAGTTGGAAGGCTAGGAAAATACTAGCAGACTGCATTGCGAAGCCTTTGCATTATAACAATTATGCTAATGTTCTATGATGCATTTTTCTTACTTTCTTTTTAATTGTAGAGACATAGAACACAGTCCTGTGAACATCCAAAATTGATGGCACTTATTATCAAACTAAACACTGGGCTCCTTTCCGACTTCTAAGATTTTATGCTGCCAGTATTTTTTGTTTTGTTTTGTTTTTTAAACAGCTGCCTCTAGAGACTCATAGGCATGAGCAGCTCTAAAAAAGATTCTCTCTTCCAATACTTGGCTCCCTAATTTAAAAGACACAGCCAGCATCCTCTCCCTGCAGACATTCACTGAGGCAAATGGGAAGACTCCTATGAGTCATGGTACAGTGAAGGCTAAGCCAGCCAGTCTTCCTTCACTTATTTCATAAAATTTGTGATCAGAAATGTAGTTGCCATCTGCACTGCATGCAGACTATATACAGATTTGCATCATGCATCTCTGAAGGGCAGAAGCCAAAACTCATCATAACTTCCTATGTATGAAATCTGTAAAAAATTGTGATGTTTCAATATAATGCTATGTATAAACACAATGCCTAAAAATCATATCTCAGAAATTGAAACTCAGAAGAGTGATGATCATGTAAGTGCAGAATAATGTGGCATTGAAGCTGTTGATCATTAAGCCATGCATTCCTGTATTCACTCTATGTGTCAGCATTTCAAGGCTCTCTTTCTCTGTTGCTCTATTTGTAAATTTTGTCAAATCTCTAATTATTAAGATTTATTTCTTTTGCAGAGGTAAGTCTGGCGGATGCTTAGCCTCACTGCTGGTGTCATTTGTACTTGTCCAACAGTACCGGGGCCAAAGATAGTAAAATACGCAGCCTCAGCACCCTGTTCTGGGGTACAGGCAAACTTACATAGAATAGGAGCTTACAAAATGCTAGTCCTAAATTTGTCCCTATAATTCCCTGCCTATGCCCAGAAATCCCACCTAATCCCAACAAGATTTTTTGGCATAAGAACAAGTGGTTACAATTCCCAAAATGCTACAGTCTGAATGCAGCAGTAATGTGGATGTCATACTTAAGCTCATCTTTAAACTGTGCTTAGCCTCAATATTTAAACCCCATGCAGCACTGAAGACATATAATTGTGTTACTTGCCCTTAAACCAATTTTTACAATTTGTATTGTTTTCACATTAAAACACTTGGAAATAGTACAAGACTGCACTCACCTTGCTCTGTCTACTGGTACATCTGCCGCAGCAGACTCAACGGGAAAGAATGTGTAGGCACTTGCCCACCTGTCCAGATCACAACATGCCTTAATGCAAAACTGCCTTCAGTTAGACATTTTAAGCTAAAATGCCAGAGAAAGCGCTGGCATAGGTGAAATACACAATGGTGTGACCGCTGTATGCTCTGTGCTGCCAGTTTTGCTGCAACGAACAATAACTTCCAAAAGAAGCCTGTTAATACTTGAGAGCTATAACATTTTACAAGGGTGCAGCCACATTTACTTTAACTTGTCTATCAAAGCACGTATTACCATGAAGGCTTAAGTGCAAAGTCTCCTCTCCTTCAGGTAGCCATGACATAGACAAATAGCCTTTTAAAAAACAATCAGAAAGTGAAACAAGAAGCCTGTTTTCAGCAAATTGAACAAAGCATTATAGAAAATTAAAGTATCAAAAAGCCTACAAGCTTACCTAAGCTTATTAATCTTACATTTCAATACATCCTATGTAACACAGGCTTCCTTTGAGTTGTAGAAACATAAATTATGCAATCCAGATTTTTGTAGAAGATAGATACCTGTCACTGGAGATTGTTTGCTCACCTCAGGAATCACACTGTTTTCAGAAAGATCAAGCCTGTCAGGCAAAGCAGAGCTCACTTTTTATATGTGGTGATGGCTACTATTACTGGTCTTAGACATGAAGTCATTCTACAGTCTCAAAGTAGTTTTCCATCAGGTAGTCCAACAAGGCCTGAATGGGTCATTCCCTCTGACTGACAGCTATGCTACAGTTTTTACAACTTTCAGTGGTAGCCCCTGTCCTTGCAGCAGAGCTAACACCAACTACCTCTTATCTGGTTTTTCACCTTTCGTTTCTAGATATGATGCCAGAAACACAACTACACCCCTACTCACAGAACTGATAATCACTTTCATATGTTCATACAAAAAGCTATTACAGGACCAATCATATTTGTAGCAATCCCAGGCACAGCTACAGGTTGGGCAGAGAAGAGATTCAGAACAGCCCTGTGGAGAAGGACTTGGAGGTGTTGGTCGATGAGAAAATGAACAAATGAACATGTGCTCTTGCAGCCCAGAAAGCCAGCCGTATCCTGGGCTGAATCAAAAGGAGCGTGACCAACAGGTAGAAGGAGGTGATCCTGCCCCTCTACTCTGCTCTTGTGAGACCTCACTTGGAGTATTGTGTGCAGTTCTGGTGTCCTCAACATAAAAAGGACATGGAACTACTGGAACAAGTCCAAAGGAGGGCCATGAGGATGATCATTGGACTGGAGCTCCCCCCGTACAAAGATAGAATGAGAAAGTTGGGGCTGTTCAGCCTGGAGAAGAGAAGGCTGCATGGAGACCTCACAGCAGCCTTCCAGTATCTGAAGGAGGCCTATAGGGATGCTGGGGAGGGACTCATCATGAGGGACTGTACTGAGAGGACAAGGGGTAATAGGTTCAAACTTGAACAGGGGAAGTTTGACTGGATATGAGGAAGAAATTCTTTACTGTAAGGGTAGTGAGGCACTGGAATGAATGCTCCATCGCTGGTGGTGCTCAAGGCTGGGTTGTACATAGCCTTGGGTGACATGGTTTAGTGATAGGTGTCCCTGCCCATAGCAGGGGGGTTGGAACTAGATGATCTTAAGGTCCTTTCCAACCCTAACTATTCTATACATTTAAATTCATATAGACTCTCTAAAAAAGACACTGAAAAATCAGAGATTGTTTTGTTAGTTAAGTATGAAGGAAGAAGTCATGCACTGAAGCAGTTATGTACCCTAGCTAAGAGCATTTCTTTTACGGTATGGTAGTGGAAAACATGATTCTGAAGGCTTTTTAAATCTAATAATCACAGAATGAATTAACTTTCCATATCACTGTAAAAATAAATGTGTAGTGCTTTGTGAGAGCTGTCTAAACAGTATTTCAGATATGTTATATTAAAATCATGTATATACTGAAAATGCTATCTTGATATAACGAGGAGAAAATGTTCTAAACTTTATCAAGAACCTCCAGGCAAGTTCATTGGGTTTATCAGTTCACAAAAAAAAATTGCTCAGTTACACATTAAAAACATTATCAAGTCTCAAGCATCACCACTTGTTTGTACAGTGCACTAATGCTGTGATCCAGGTGAGTCACTAAGTACCAGAGAGAAGTAGTAGTAACCCATTAAAATATGAAGCAATGCCAGTAACCTACACCCCTCTTCTCTCACTCATGTTTGATTATAACCTTTTTTCTTTTAAGTAAGAGCGCTAAGTGC
>JASSUY010005463.1:0-21763 GCA_032466535.1 Forpus xanthops | reverse complement strand
ATGCATGAGGTTGGTACTAATTATCATTCGTAGTCTTGATGCTGTCATTAACTGCCACTCACATAATCAATGGGACAGTATTCCAAACGGCCAACCAGCCCCTGAAATTCAACCAAAAGGCTACGATATGAATGTCACTGTGAACGCATCACTTCACTGAGTGGGATTTCTTTAATTACCAAAGGATTGAAAGGGAACAAAAGCCATTCCCTCCACACTGCAGACTTTCTCCCTTTGTGCTTGTTGATATTGTATTTCGTGTTTCCAGGCATTCAAGTAATGGATCCAAAATTGGAAGCAGGAGGAGAGGTATAGAAATCATACCTGGAGGCAGCAAGAGAATCGGAGAGTTCTCATTCAGTACCAGTGAAATAAATTCCTGTCCAAAGGGCTTAGGCTTTGAGAGGAAAATAACTTATATGAAACCAAGGCTGCAGCAGCCTAATTTTGTTCTCTGGACCAAGGTAAATTTCATCTTAATGCAATAAATAAATACATGATATAAAGTGCTGCTCTGTTTCCTGATTCATGATCTTGTTAGACTTCAAAGAAACATAGATCATGCTGGAATTGTAATAACACAGGCTTAGTACATAGGGAGGGAATTGCATCCAGCTACTCAATATGAAGAAAATGTATCAAAAGGGAATGATTTAGAGGAGAATGAAATTCTCCTTTAGACTCGGTTATAAGTCAGCTGTGGTTTCCAATGAAGAGCATCCTTCTTACATATAGATATGTATATATTTCATGTATAAAAAGCATAAACAAATTTCAGGTATTTAGCTATAGTCTGTCCTTATGCTTTGAGCTCTAAAGTAACTTTAGAAAGCTCAGCAAAATAATTTAATACTAAATCCCTGCATAATAACACGTAACAATATCAGCTACAGATGTGTTTTAACCATATAAAACTTGTCTCTTTGCACTGTGTCACCTGAAACTGTTCCTTCAGGCTCAGAAACTGGAGCCTGTATTTGTCAAATATTGCAGGAATAGGAGAAGGAATAATAACAGCAACAACTGATTTAATTATTACTATAATTATCATTGCTGCTCTTACCATGCATCATTTGCTGTAGCACCTGCGATGCGCCTGGTGATTTTCAGGCACTTCAGTGCTTTCACTTTGTTCTGCAAAGTTAACCATAATCCAAGGACAGTAGGGGGGGGAGGAAAATATCAATAAGCAATTTATGGGGGACACGTCTATAAATCAGGAAGCTCCCCTATAGCTATTGTGCTCTTAGGAGGGCTTGTAGGGAAAGGGACTTAGTAAGTGAGCCCTGGGGCAGGGCTTATGGTTTGGGCTGTGGTGTGGTGCCATGAAGCAGGGGGCTGGAAGCCTCTCATGGTGAGCTGGTGATAGCATAGAAGGAGCACCAGGGCTTTGAAGGCTAAAATTTGCTGCATGCAGAGTGGCTGAGGAACTTGGAACATCAGTAGGGAAGTTCTTCCCGAGCCTTTGTCGGCAGGGATGTACTCCAAGATGACAGCAGTGGGGCTGCTGGTGTAAATCCATTTGGCCGTATAGATTTCAGTGCCTCATGATTGAGGATTTTGCCAGGAACTTACAAACCCCTGCTGCTCTACGCGCTTGTGTAATGGTGAGTCTACTGCTCTTGTGTAATGATGAGTCATTGGCTTCGCCTTGAGGATGATCCAGCTACCTTGTCAAGGAGCTGGAACAGGACTGTGCACCTCAGGTGACTTTGTTATACAGCATGGAAAACAACTTCCCTTTGCCAGCATTTCATGGGCAGCCCCTTGCGCATCCCTAGGGAGGTGTTTGGTGTCATGGCCTGAGCTTCTCCCCTCAGGGAGGCCAGATCTATAAAACAGCTCTTTCCCCAGCCTGAAATCCTATTCCTGTCATCAAAATAGCTTCAGGATTGTGCTGAAAGGGCATTTTTCACCCTTGATGTCTGAAGCACTGTAACGTCTGTGTTGGGTTATGGGGCAACTGAGGGAAGAGGATGAAGAGACGACGTAAGTGGTTAATTCCTCTTTAAGAACACACAAAACCACATCAGTAAAAAAGAAATACAGCAAGTGAGGTGATAAAAACTTTATCTTATGGATTTCATATGAACTTTACCATAGGGAGAGCACTGACACAGCTGTTTGGGCTTCTTTTTCCCTTTGCTACACAAAAAAAGTAGAGGAATCTGAACAGCTGTTTGGGTGATTTTATGCCTTTGGTAAGTAAAACTAAAGGCAACTGCCATGAATAAGCAATGGGAAACTGCCTGCAAAGATGCTATGAAAACCCTCCAGAATAATTCCTGGACCTCATCCACAGTGAATAAAGATCTGTTTGCCATGGAAGGAGCTGAGCCAGAAGGGTACATGGGCCATTCCCACTCACTTGCTGAGCAGGTGTAGCATCAGCTGTCCTGCATCTCTTCTTGTCATGAAGGAAAGACTCATTTAGATGAGGGCAAATTGGCAAACTGGGTTATACCAGAATCAGTTTTCCAGTGGGATCAGTGCATAGTAACCCTGTTGACTTCACTGAAGTCACTTAAAACAGCACAAAAGGGATGTGGAACTGATGGAGAGGCTCCAGAGGCGGCCACGGAGATGCTGCAAGGGCTGGAGCAGCTCTGCTCTGGAGCCAGGCTGGGATAGCCTGGAGAAGAGAAGGCTCCTTAAGGGGAGACCTTAGAGCAGCTCCAGTGCCTAAAGGGGCTGCAGGAAACCTGGAGAGGGGCTTTGGGCAAAGGCAGGAGGAGGTAGGTGGAGGGGATAAGGAAACAGAGCGTGTAAGGATATCTGGATCGGATCAGCATCATTTCCTGATGAAAAATGTCATTTTCTGCTGTTTCCAAAGCACGTTACCAGGGGTGGGGGTGTCTGTGCTGACTCGTTCCACATCTCCCACCGCGCAGCACACAGTGTCCCAGCAGGTTAAAAAAGCACCTGGTTTCACTGGGCGATGGAATGAAGCAAGCGGGAGGCGTTTGGCTCTCTGCTGCCCAGCGATTCCCACACCTCCAGCAGCAAACCCTCAAACCCTCTTCGTTGCCAAGACAACCCCGAAGAAATACGAAATCCCGAACAATACCCTGCGCCCGGGAAGCCTCGTATCCCGGAGCACACGCGTTCCCTTCGAATGTCAGGAGGAACACTGCACTCCCCATCGACACAGGTAAGCCCAGGTGAAGCCGTGGGTGATGCCTCTATGGGATGACTTGTGTTTATAGATTGCCTTTTGTCCTGATGGCTGCCAAAGCTCAAGGGCAGGCACTGAGAGCCTGAGCGATGCTATTCCTGCAGCACAGTGGTACCTATAGCTCAGGCAGCACCAGGAGGGGCTCTTGTGGAAGTAGGAGAGGGATGGGGCTGTGACTGCCCTCAGCCTGCGCTGCATGGGAGGGTGTCTGCAGAGAGCAGGGCTGTGCTGATCTGCCTTTACAGTGGTTTCTAAAGCTTTTTCAGGCAGCTGAATGCAAGGTAGTGCAGCCATAAGGGTCTTTCCACTCAATAATTGGGATGGAGTGAGCTGTGCTGGGTCTTTAGGTCAAAGGAAATATAAAGGCAAGTTAAGCCTCTTCAGTTCTTGGCTCCAAGCAGGACAGTGGAATGTGTGTAGCTTTGCATTTGTTAATGGTTATTTATTTAACCTCAATGAGTGTACATTGGACAAAGGTCCAGGAGGTCAGAATAAATGTCTTCAGAGACTCTTAGGGCATCCTCTTGCAGGCATTAGCCTCAGGAGCTTCTCTGTTCCTCAGAGGTAAGGCTACGCAGTTTGCAAATAGAGGCTTTGCTTTTCCAAGTTCTCTCCGGATCATTCCCATTTTATTCCCAGTGGCATGTAATAAGGAATAATGTTTTATGAAAAACGCTAGGAATGCTCTTTTTATCACACTTCAAGTTGACATTGTTCCCCCTTGTTAGGAATGGCTGCATCCTGAGCAAGTAAGCCAAGATTTCCATTGAGTTTAAGATGTCTGATAAATAGGGGAGCAGCACTTGGATCAGGGGACCCTGAATTCTGCAAGGCCGTGCATCCATTTTACTGTGCACTCACAGTGTGAGGGCAAATCTATTTTTAGCCTGCCTTGGATCATAGCAGCATCCTAAAAGTAAGCAGGAGAAATGCCATCATCTTCTGCATCCTTTCATTCTTTGGCTTTCTGTTCTATTCTCTTGTACCAGCTGCCTGTTAGGATGTTCCCAGCAGGAAACTTGGCAGCATTATGGGTGTATCCTGATGAGCTTGCTCTTTCCATGGCAGGGGTCCATGGGGGACTGTGGCCTTCTCTCTTCTTCATGGTCTCCCTTTTGAAATTGCATCCTAGGATCCAACAACTCCAGGGCTTTTGGCTCTAAAAGGCAACAAGCAGCAGTAGTGGATAGCTTGGTGCTATACAGGAGCACCAAACCAGCACAACCAACCAGTTGGTGCTGGGGACTCTATGTCTGTACTATTGACACGTGGAGTTTTAACCTCAGACTATAGACTAAGCTCTGAAACTGTGCCACCACAGTTATGAACAGGGATTCAGTCCTGAAGCATGCACCTGATCCAGACTAAGAGAGCAGAGGATCTTAGAATGGTTTGGGTTGGGAAGGACCTTAAAACTCATTTAGTTCCAAGTCCCTGCCGTGGGTAGGAACGCCTTCCACTAGACCAGGTTGCTCAAAGATTTGGATTTGGCGTTTTAGGGGCAGAAGATGAAACAAACCACTGCTGAAAGGTGAGCGTTGCGTATTTGAGCATCACAGCAAGGCACTCCAAAGCAGAGCTGTTTCTGCTTTGATGGCTCTATCAGCACATGCAGAATTGGCTTCTTTTTATGTGACCTCTCCCTGGCTTTGGGAGGAGGAGCCCTGTGAATGGGACATCGGGCTGCGCTTCAAGCAGCATCCCTGGAAGAAATAGTTCTGCATTGGGCCTCATTTGTGTCCCTGAGCAGCAAATTGTACATCACACCTTCATCCTGATATGCCACATAAGAGTTTCGGGTGAGGCACCCCTGTGCTCAGTCTGCTCTTTGCTCCTCTCTTAACACCTTAGAAACACATTGAAAGCTGGCTGCTCAGGAACAAAGGAGACGTGTGAAAGAGCTGCAGTTTCAGAAAGGATGGAGAGTGGGAGTTGGAGCTATTGGAGAACATCCCGTTCCAAAAGGAAACAAATGACAGGCTGATGCTGCCGGTGGGAGTGACGTACAGGGCTGCAGCGTGAGTCAGTCCGTGTGAGATTCAGATAGGGATCAAGAGGGAAAACATTGGTGGCAGCGGCACCGATCACATGCTCCTAGATGGAATTACCTCAGCTCGTTTTCCAGGCGGGGGTGCATGGGTTTGCTGCGCTGCTTAAGCAAAAGCAAAGAGGAAAGGAGTCGCGTGTAGGAGCCGTTCTATCTGTGTCTTCTTGCAGCCTCCTGCTTCCCACCCACACTCTGCACACCCAGTGATAATGTGTCACAAGCCCTGTGCCATAGCATGGTTTTGTTCAGTGAAATGGAACGTGCTGTTGTTGTTGTTATTATTGGTGTTATCTGGGATCCCAAAGCACATCCCTATCCAAAAGCATGGCTTCCTGAATGGGATAATTAAGTTGAATTGCTAAGAAAATACTTGGTTTATCACTGAAGTGATGTCTTGCTTTGATAGTTTATAGCTTGGTTGGATGCTTGTCTTCATTTAAAAGTGCAGACTAAAGCCTAAGGATCCTTTTAAGGCCCTAAAGGAGTCGGTGGAGCTCATTCTGTGCTGGGGGGGGTGTGTGTGCAGTGATGTGAACTGAATTGGCTGTGGTGATCTCGTGGATAATGTCAGTGTGAGATAAGAAGCCCTGGTCGTGCTTGGAGAACAAGGATGCTTTAGTAGCAATAGTACCTTGAGCTGTTGCCATCCCAGGCTTTACCTCAGTCCTCTCCCAGCAGTGCCCAAAGGACTTTCTGTGTGACTGCAGTGAGCCATATCAGGAACTGATGGGGGCTAAAACGCAGCGACAAAACACCCTGTGAAACAGGAAGGGTTGTGTTGTCTTCACTTTCTGTCTGTTTTGACAGTGTATTTCAACTCAATCACTTCCCCATCAGCGTGGCCCCTGGCAACAACTGATGCAGCCCTGCTGGAAGGCCTGAGTGTTGTGTGGCAGAGGGGGAAATGCTTGCAGGGGCTGATGGTGGGAACTCTGTGACAGCGTTGCCACCTGTATCTGCAGATCAGTAAAGCATAGCTGGTGGTGAAACACTGCTTCATGCAGCAGCAAAACACAACAGATGCTGTGCCTCTGGGTGGGAGAAGAAGGGGATGTTATTTGGCCACAGAGCAAGTAGTGAGGGATGGAGGTCTCCTGGTTGCAAACGGCCTCAAAATGATAGCAGCCATCAGGTGCTTCCCATCTCTTGTGCTGGGATCTCCTAAATGTAAGTGACTTCCCCATGGAGGTTCAGTCAAATTTAAAGCAGAGCTGCAGGTTGGAGTCGTAGTGTAACCCTCAAACAGGACCAAAATAGTGAGCTCAGGTCAATGATTCAGTGCAAAAGCAGAACTCTACTTTGCACTGTAATGGAGAAGTTTGGGTTGTGCCTCTCTGTGTGCCTTATTGATGTTTAGAAGTGATGCTTGATTGATGGAGCTCACCCAGCACCTTCCCCATTTGCTCATGTAGCTTAATACCATCAGTGAGCAAACCCTTTGGGATGGCTTTGACATCCAGCAGCGCTAACAGGGAGGCAAATGCTTCATTACACATCTTATTCATAGGAAAGCCCTGGCAAACCATCTGGCTGCTCCTGCTATGGAGGGAAGGGGACCTGCTCGAAGCACATGGGGTGTCTATCTCTCCAAAACAACTAACCCAGACCTGGAGCAGTCACCCCAGGTCATCATTATCTGCCACATCCCCTCCTCTGCCCTGGCATGGGCACCCTCCCCTCTTATCATGGAGGTGGCAGGGTTTGTTTGCACAGCTGAGCACTCAGGAGCTGACTCCATGCATCCGTGAAGGTCATGAAGTCATTCAATCCCTCCATCAAAATACCTGGAGTAGCCTCTGGTCCGAGCTCTGGGAACACGCTGCTTGCAACACCGGGGCACAGCTTTCCCGTGGTGTTATGAAGCAGCTTTCCTGGAAAAGGGAAGGGTTTGCCTGTATTGCAGTGGGTTGAAGACTCTGAAGAGCTTTTACTGCAGGCTCGAGCACCAGCCTCACCCTCTCTGCCCCAGCCTTGGGTAAAGTGCCAACACCATCACACCAAGAGATGTCACAACCCATGCCTATGTCCCAGCGTGACTGGTGCAGGTAGTGATGACCAACGAGGCTTCAGCGTGCTGGGTAATGCCGGCAGAGGGTTTTGCCTGTGAACAGCAGAGCTGCTGTGTCTGCTCCTCCTCGTGCTCACCGCACGGCATTCCCCATGCCACATCTCGTGCTGTCACCATCGCCCTGTGCTGAGCCATGTTCCCAGCTCCTCACCCTTCCCAAGGCACAGTCGTGGCTGTTCCGCTGGGCACAAAGCCCCACACAAGAACGGAGGGCAGGCAGCGTGATCAGCTGAGGTCACTGTCCCGGGAACAGAGAGCTCTTGATGGGATGCAGGAAAACACCAACCGCGAGGGAGGGCATTGCTCCAGGAGGGAATGAGACAAAGGTGCTGGAATGACCCTGGGAGCTTTGGGGAGAGGGGAAGGGGGCCACACCTCAGCACCGAGGGCTGGCAGGAGGTCACCTCCTATTTGGATTTCTTCCCTTGGGTTGTTTTGGACAATTCTGCTCTTGTTTTAAGGAAGGAGGCGGGGAGAATAGTTTTATTTTAGAGGAATTCCTTGCAACTTGAGCTGCCTGAATGAATCAGGGGCAGGGGAGATGGAGCAGAGGAGGGCAGTGCATGTCCAGGGCAGAGAGCTCCCCAACAGCATCAATAATCCTGTCCTTGAGGTACCTTTGCACGGATGTCTCGCAGCCCCTAACCCTGCTCCCTATCACAGTGGTGCTGACGGAGGTTTGCAGCATCAGGGTGGTGGTTTTAACAAGGCTGAAAGGCGAAGCAAAATACAGGAGTAGCTCAAGGTGTGTGTGCAGAACTGATGCTGCTGCCTCCTGAGAAGGGGGCTCACAGCACCACTTCTCTCTCTGTCAAGCCCTATTCCTAAGAGTGATGGCCCCTGTGATCGTGCTGACATGATTGGTGGTTTCTGAGCTCTTCCAAAAGCCTTTGAGATTGCCTAAAGAAAAGCATCAAGTTCTGATGATGATAGAGTGTATTATACCTAATTATATGAACCCTGGAATCGGCTATTTCCCTCTTGTTCCGTCATTCTGGATATAATTGGAAGCAGGAAGACACTCACAAAAGCAATATTGTTTGTGAGCCACCCAATGCAACCCATGTTTGCAGCTTTTCCCTGAGGGTTCAGAACCAGCAGACTGAAATGATCCTCCAGACTTTATACACAGAGTCTAAACTGGCCGCTGTGTCTGATCTTTCTAAATGGTTCTTTTATGCCTGCAAGGAACCAAGTGAAAGCTCCACCATGAGATATCATTGAGCTATATTGGGAGTCCAGATTTAGCTGCACATCTGCTTCAGAGCTGGAAGTTAGGATTTGTTATTGTGAGTGCACATGCTGGGAACCAGGATGAGTGAAACCCATGCAAATTCAGTATTTAATTACGAGGCAGATGGAATCAGAAAAGCTCATTCCATTAATGGGGAGGCAGAGAGAAATCTGTAGGTTTCCTGTAGTTGTGAGGTGATGCTTGAATGAGTTGATGTGGTTCAGGGGTTAACGGACATGCTCACAAGCTGCAGTTTCAGGAATGTTCTCATGACCAGAGATTCACACCGTGTTTACCATTGGCTACTCACTGCCATCACCTTTCACTACTACAGTCAGGAAAACAACGTCAGGTGTCTGGTACACTCCATCAACATCCCTAATGAAGAGCCGGGATTGAACAGTTGGAGCAAAGGGATGGGGAATGCCTTGGAGTTCAAAAGCGATGGACCACGGTGTTTTGCAGGTAATAGGGTTTGAAAACCACCAGCTTGAGCTGTCCAGTGATTTGCTGTCTAAGATAGGGCCGTGGGCTAAATTTGCAATTAATATTATTTTAAAGGATAGATCAAACAGCTCAAGCAGATTTCCTCTAACTGACAAGTTCCATTAAACAAGAAAGCTCATTCTTCGGAGGAGATTTTAATATAACACTGAGAACAGAGAACAAAACAATGAATGGAAACATATCAGCAGTCGATTTCCTGAGTATTCAAGCCTGCATTATACTTTGTTCTTTGCTACAGCCACGGCTCTGTAATTACCAAGCTTATTCATGGGCCTTTTTCCTATTGACACTCAGCGTGAGCGTTGCTGGAGAGAGATTAAGCTTTTGTGGCAGGCATTTGAATTTGTCTATCTAAAAACAACCTGCAGGGCTGCGGGGAGCTGTGTCTGGGGGGGTTTGTGATGCTCTGCAGAACCAATGGGTCACAGGTTCAGGCATTGGTGGCATGTAGGACTTGTAGCTCTGTAATGGTTATAAAGCGGTGAATGATGATGGGGCAGATGCTTGAAGTGGTGTGTGACTGAGAAATGACCACAAATAGGGATTGCTGAGTAAGCCATTGCCCATGGGCTTTTCCACAGCAAAGGAACTTTGTTATTCCAGGACTTTAACCGGTCTTTCCCACAGACACTACAGCTGCTGCTCAACCAATACCTCAGGCTGACTCCTCGATCACACCAGGCCAGGTTATCTCCTACCCGTGCTACCAGTGGAGGCTCATTTTGCTATTAACCAGTGTCTTTGTGCCCGATTCTTAGATATTAGGAAGCAAATTCCTCCCTGTGAGGGTGCTGAGCGCTGGCACAGGGTGCCCAGAGGAGCTGTGGCTGCCCCATCCCTGCAGTGCTCAGGTTGGACACAGGGCTTGGAGCACCCTGCTCCATGGAAGGTGTCCCTGCCCCTGGCAGGGGTTGGAGCTGGAGGAGGTTTGAGGTCCTCTGCAGCACAAACCCTCTGGGATTATCACATGCCCCATGCATGTGGTTGGGCAGTCAGCTCCTGTGCTTGCAGCCCTCTTCACTCCTCAGCCTTGAGCACACACGGAGTCTTTTCACACAGTTCTGTTTCTGTGTAAAGAACCGTTTCAGCCAGAGAGGGAAACCCAAATCCTGTGTAGGCTCCTCCACAGTGCCACGGAGCGGGAGCGTTCCTGTCGGTGTCCTGGCTCTGCTCCATAGCAGGTAATTGCTGTGCATTCTGCCCTCCTCACACCCCCCATAGGTTCAATTAGAGCAATTGTTTTCCTTCTCTCCTGCCCTGTCAAGTATTAATACAGTTGCTGTTCAGCTGCTCGTGTGGTCCCTCACTTAGGTGATGTGTTTCCATGGCAAAGGCAGACATCCTCGTATGCATACCTGGGCCAGGATTTGGTCTGGGTGCCAGCAAACGAGGCTGTCAGTGGCAGAAACTGATGTAATTCCATAATGGAGCTGTGTTGGTTTGTACCGTGTGAAGACATGGCCTTCCTATGTGCTTCTCTCAATCACAGCCTCTGGGTGAATACCTACAAGCTATTTGGGCAGCTAGGTTTGCAAATAAGCTGAAGTTCAAGCAGTCATTTACACTTTTGATCATAGTGGTGGCATGTAATCTTATAACGTGCTTCTTCCAAGCTATTCAAGAGTGGCTCCATAGATATCTGAGCTCTGAGCATTTTGGCTGTCGTGGGGCAGATGGAGTTCATAACGTGGTGGTTTCTGTTCTGAATTGCTGGAAAATGTCTTCTTTGGAAACTCATCTCTCCAAATTTGTGGGGAGAATTGAGCACGTGGAAGGGTGCCTGAAAGCCACCCAGCAACAGGAGATTCCATGCCTGCAGCTTCAGCCACCTGGCATATTGAGTATTGATATTCACAGCTGAGGGCGCAGCACTCACTGTGCTGTTTATGTGCTCCATAGAGCCTTCCTTTCATCTGGTAAAGAACTCGGCTTGAAAGAGCACGTGCCTGAGCTGGGGGGCTGTGTGACACACAGTGGGGTCAGGTTTGCTGTCTGATCTCTCGTCCATCATGTGGCTCAATCAGTTATCACTGTCACATGCATGTGCTGAATGGATTGATGTGTGGGTGCATGGACACTGGAGCAGATCACAGCTCAGCTGCTCAAGGCCGTGGTAGCTGGACTCATGGAGATCTGTCTAGTGACCAGATGCAAACATCTGGTTGATTCACAAAGAGCGCAGTCAAGTTGCCTGCCTATATGCATCTGGCTCTGTATAGATACTGTGATAGACTGAGTGCTTCCGCGTGTCCTACATCAGCTCCATCTGTCCTTAAAATAGGATGTGGGTCTCCTGTAGGTCCTGGATTTTACCTGCCAGCCCCGTGCTGCTGCCTTAAGTGATCACAAGCTTTCACAGTAGTTCTGGATGCCTCTGTTCAGACACCTCATGCTCACTCACTGAGAAGTGATTCAGCTGAACAAATACAGATAAGGTTTGTCTTTAAAATGAGGTATTGGGAAGTTAAGAGATCCTTTGTGCAATTAATACTGTTTTCAGTGCAGCTGAAAGCTAAGCCTGTGCCCTCAGCACCAGTGGGAGATGGGCTGGCACCTTCATGCAGCAGCTGAGTGGCCTGCTGGTTTGGAGATGTGGGAATGGGATGGATGGATACCTGTGACTGAAGGGGTTGTGTCAGCACTTCCCATAACTGGCATCATTCTCAAAGCAGCTTTATTAACGCGCTGTCTTTAGCTGGTGGTGATTTCTGCCCTGGAAGCTGCAGTAATCCTGAAGCTGTTCCCACTGCTGTCTTGAGTGCAGCATGACATGGTGAGTGTATAAACGTGATGCAACAGGTCACTATATACTTCCCAATCCCATGACAAGTGCAGATCACCTCAAGGATCAGAGTCCAACCTGTATCTCCCTTTATCTGAACTCTGAATTCTCATGATTTCAGGTAAGCTATCCTGACTTTGCCTGTTCTCTCACATTACTGTTTTCGTCCCAATAATGTATTTTTATCCATATGGGGAAATGCTTTATATCTCCAACAGCTTCCCCTGAATTCTAAAGTGAGGGTGACGCTGTAGGTTTAAAATGACAGTGTGACCCCACTGTCCCTTCCTTATGCAGTAGCTGTTTGCAGAGTCAGTGCAATTCTTTATATACAGGGCTTATTTTTACCCCAAAACAAAGGGTTTGGTTGTTTTCCCAAAGCAGCCTGTGTCAGCTGTCTCATACTAACAAAAAACCCCAAACCACCAAAACAGCATGAGCTTTTATATCCACGTCCATGAGTGGCAGGTCACAGATTCCCTGCAGGAGCCATGGGGAAGGTAAACAGCTCAGAGCACACTGTGTGTGCCATGCCCGTCCACCCCACAGCAAAGGCTGCCCCAGCTTTTCTCTGCTGTGTGCAGCAGATCACATAGTGCTTTGGAAAGAGCACTTAATAAAAAGAAACCAAATGGAACCCTAATTACAAGGCTCTTCCCTTGCATGAAAGGCCTGTAGGAATTTAGCCACCATGAGCTACATCAGGGAGGGTTTTAACTCCCGGATTCAATATGAAACCGAATTACATATGAAGGAATATAGCTTTCGTATGGTGCTCCTCCAGAAAGAGAAAGTTCTAAGAAGAGAAAAGCCCCAACCACGGGGAGGTTTTAATTGTGCTGGTCTGTATGAAACCAGTTATTATCCTATCAACTGTGTGTTATCACTGTTTACACAAGTGCAGGATGGCACATAAGAACACGTACCCATTGTCTGTGTTTACTGATGGGGCCTCAGCTTAAAGCTCATCTGGTTCCAACCCCTGCCATGGACACCTTCCATTAGAGCAGGGTGCTCCAAGCCCCGTGTCCAACCTGGCCTTGAGCACTGCAGGGATGGGGCAGCCACAGCTTCTCTGGGCACCCTGTGCCAGCGCCTCAGCACCCTCATAGGGAAGAGCTTCTGCCTAAGAGCTCATCTCAGCCTCCCCTCTGTCAGGTTAAAGCCATTCCCCTCTGTGCTATTACTCCGTGTCCTTATAAAAAGCCTTCTCCAGATTTCTTGTGGCTCCCTTAAGCTGTTGAAAGGCCACAGTGAGATCTCCTCAGAGCCTTCTCTTCCTTTTAGAAGAGGTTTAAGGATGTGCTGCAATTAGGTGCTGCCTTTCTGCGATCAGCCTCGCATCACTGCTTCTCCCCAGCCCTGCCCAGAGGAGGACTTTGCCATATGCCTGCAGGCGGTTGTTCATGGAGCTGGGTCTTCAGGCTGCCTTTTGCTCCCAGTAAGAGCAGGAGAGCCCATTGCTCCCTTACACCTAATGTTTGCAAAGGCTGTAATTGCAGCATCCCACCCAGCTTTTGCACAGACTTATGAGGAGGATGAGGTTTAAACTATCCTCACCTCCTTGAAATCACTCCTCAGGGAATTAGTTACCAGGTAGCATGAGCCCAGCTCTGGACCATAGCAAATCATGAGATTGCTGACAGAGACCTGACCTGACTGTGCACAGAAGGATGGGTTTCAGATCAATGTGCTAACCAGTTGCCAAGGTAGAGGGTTTAACAGGACGGATGATGCTGTCCCTTCTGAACTCCAATCCTGCCGGCCACATTCTACACCATCTGGAGTTTGTGCTGAGCCCGCTTTGGGATGCTGGCCAATAAAGAATTACAGCAGTCTAATCTTGCCCCCATAAAAGGTGAATAACCATCTCAGAGTCTGACTGGAAAACTACCACAGCCTCCACCTGATGACACAAGGGGAAGCAGGGCTATGGAGATCAACAGGAGTGGGCTCCTACCAGGCACTGAGTTGAAACCAGCCATAACAAAGGGCTCAAGCAGAATGTAACCACTGGGGTTGAGAGAGGGGACACCCCCCCATCCATGCTGCTCCCTATGGACACCGAGGAGCAACTTGCTTGTGGGGAGGACCAGGGCTCTGTTTTTACAGCAGAGCCAGTCTTTCAAGCCTCTGCAGCAGTCTCTGCTGGAAACCTTTGGTTTCACACTTTGAGCTGCTGCTCAGCTGGGATGAGAGCTGGGCTGGGCTTTGGTTTCCAGCGTTGTGGAGTTCCTAGTGGTCGTTATTTTCCTCCCACCCTACAAAACGATTGCACGTGGATTCCCCTACATCGCTTGTGTGTGGCAAAATGGATGATTTCACTGTAATGGCCACTGAAAGTGTTAAATGGCAGCTTTCACTGGTGCCTGGGAGACAAGGCCTTTGCTTTGGTGATGGTCATGGCTTAGCATCACTCACAAAGGTTCCCAGGATTTGCCAACACGGGCATGGGGTTTGCCACTTCTTCATTCTCCTTACACCCCGCTGTCTTTGCTTAGTCTGGTTCAGCATAGATGCTTTCTATTTCCCCCATGGCTCCTCTGTTAGTCTGGCTGCTGTAGGGAGGGAAGGATAACTACAGAAACCTGTGTCAAACTGCCTGAATAAGAAACCTGCACTTCACGCTGCTTACAGGAAAGATCTCCTTCTGTTTTCCAAAGGATGTTCCCATAATAGGAGCAATTTGAGGCAAAGCTGAAGGTGCCTTTATGCTGCTCTGCACCACGGAAGAGCGATGTTGTGCAGCCCTTTTGCACACACTCACAGGTAGAACAGTGGGAGTAATTTACCCCAAATCCCATGAGCAAAAGCCAGGCTCCATCTCTGAACAAGTGTTTTCCTTTTCCTTGTAATCCTCCCACAGTCCATAGCAGGCACTGCTGCTGGACGTGTGTTGTGAAAGGTCCCAGAGCAGGCTTTGCTGTTCCTCTCTGTTGAGGTGAAGGGTTTTTCCCTGTTGTTACTGGCATTGAGCTTTATGGTTGCTTCCAAGGCCGACTGCTCCGTACACAAGGAGAAGGTACAAGGACGCTGATAGGATTACATCCCTGACTTCAGTGATTTCAGCATTTATGTTGCACCTCTCCCATTTTTATGTCAAGCTCCATAGCTCTTTATTTTCAGTTTCCTACAGGCAGGAGCTGACTTTTACAAACCTCATCCTTTGTTTCAAGCCAGAATTAACTTCACTTTTCTAGTTCAGGTCAGTGGAGTTCCATCCCTAGACCATGGGGAATTAGGACTGGAGTAGTGTCTGCAGCACATCCTTTCTGTAATGCCCTGCACAAATAGGAGAGTCATAAAGTAATTCAGATGAAGTTCCCAGAGTGGTTATCATCAAATCATAGACTGATGGGCTAGTGGTTTAAATCATTGTAAAGCATGGACTTAAGAGGAGAGCGCCAGCATCACTGTCTGGGGCGCTTAAAGAGCATCATTGCCTGATACCCAAAAGCCCACCTCCAAACTCTTTGTCTTCTTTATGTGAGCGCGCATAAAGAGCAACCACCATGAGTTGAATCACCCATCTTGTCTTGCTCAGTGCTTCAGAAAAGGGCACTTTGCATGCATCGCCCAGAGACAGAAGATGAGCCTTGATGTGCCATTCAAAACCATTGCTCTCTGGATCCAGCTGTAGGCAAGCGCTGGGGTGAAACATGTCGTGGGAAGGCAGATAACACAAACATGAAAGCAGCACAAAACATGAGAGCCTATAAATAGCAGGAAATAAAGAACAATACTGTGATAAAATCCATAAGACAATAAAGACCAATGTGGCAGAGTCTGTTTCCCCCCCACCCTTCTCCAGAGTTTCTCCTATTTCCCAAAGCTGCAGAGATCATCTGACTGCTGCGTGGTGAAGCCCAGGCAGTTAAGCACCAACTCAAGGGCTTGGAGCCTTACACCAAGTATTTCAAAACCCTGTTCTTTCTTCTTTCTTGATGTCCTGCCATGGCTATTGTGGTATTTTTAAACCATTCCCAACTCACCAGCTCGTCAGAGCGAGGAGAAAAGATGGAAGAGGAAAGAGGGGGGGAGAAAAAGCCCTATGGAGATTTAAGTCATTAACAGCCTTTACAGGGTTTCAGACATTTTTGTGGTAATTCTTTGGAAAGGACACATCCATGATGGGCTGGGGTTTATTTTGCCATTGGCATAAGGAATGAGGCTGTTTCCAAGAAAATGTTTGCTGTTTACTGAGAGGAGGGCAAATGTAACTGGAACATGGCAATGGAAGGAGGAACCTTTTGAAACTTGGAATTATCAGCTCCTTGAATGCCTATGGGCTGGATCAAGAACCAAGCAAGTCTCTGGCAGCTCCTCCATGGAGTTAATCTATGGCTTGGGCAGTGGCGATGCAAAGCTCCCTCCCCTCTCTGGCAGCAGCAACTGGAGATGGTTAATTAGACTGAGAGATATCCATCACTTGTAAGCCTGGATCTCAGAGGAACATGTCCTGTCAGGATGTAACCACTCATGAGAACAGCTCACAAGAACACGTTCTGCTCTTTGGGAGTGTGAACTTCTCTGGGGACCAGGTTTTCCTGGGAATTTCTGCAGGAACTCACTCCGTGGTGCCCTAAGTTCTGAACCAAATCTTCAGGTGGGGTCACACCAACTTATGTGAAAGGAGTTAGGCTGGGAAGGATTGAGGCCTTGTTGTAAGGAACAAGAGGATTATATTGGCTCAGGGTTAATGTCAGAGCAGGGACTGGAGCTCAGGAATTACTGAGCAGGTCTCTCAATGGCTTCTGTTAGTTTGTGCTGAGGGAAACCTCCAGGAATATCCGATTTAATGGCAAATCCACTGGTTTTTATTCTTCCGTTACTGGTTCTAAGGCGCTTGCCTGCCAATGAACAGCTTTTCGTGCTCAGACAATGGAGTTGCTCCCTCCTGGCCCACCCAATCCTCTTACAGGATCCCACCAGGGAGATGCAAGGACAGGTTCAGAGAGAGGTGTGCTATGCCAAAGGCGACCATTGCGGTTCATGGGGACCAGAGGTGACACCAGGGTCTGAGAATCATTAACTTAAAGGTTAACTGGCTACCACTAATGCTACATCCTGGGGCATGGCTAATGAATGGGGGATTTATGTCCCTCTGTAGCTGGATTCTGCATACATAGGAGCATGTCTCACGTTATGCTCTTCAGCTCTGTGTCCTTTTATGCTCTGTTATAGCATCATAGACTCAGAATAGTTTGGGTTGGAAGGGATCTTCAAAGCTCATCTGGCTCAGCCCCCCCTGCAATGAGCAGGGACATCCTCAACCAGATCTGCTCTCTCTGAACCACATCCAGCCTGGCTTTGAATGTCTCCAGGGATGGCACAGCTACTGTTTTCAGCTCTGTTTTGTGGAGGCAGAAAGCCTCAGAGGATCTCCCTTTAACTCCATGGGCTGCTGCATCCATCTGAGGTGATATTTCGATCCTAAGTAACGTTCACAGTTTCCTCCTGTAGGGTAGTGGGGCAGATATTCCTGTTCCACTTCTTTCTGTGACAGGAACGTTTTGAGCAGGGAGGTGAAGCAAATCAGCCAGTTCCTATCTCCTGACTCCTACTCAGTGCTTTAACCCGTGTCCACCATCTTTCCTGCTCCACTGCAGTGTTTGCAAGGAAGGGATCTTGGTGGCTAGACGTTTGGCTTCATCTGGCTCATGAAATTTGGCTTGTTCTGCCTTTCGTGAGCATTCGCCCACGTGGCAGCTTGTGTGCTTTTCTGTATCCAACCCTTCTTTCTGCCTTTTTCTTTTCCATTTCCAGAAGGGCTTGTTCCTTAGAACAGATGAAGCACACACTGAGAACATGAACAGGCCAGATTGCCTAGTGCTCAGCACCCACCGTTGAGGACAGATTTTCCAGAGAGCTCAGTTTCCAAGGAGGCATCTAAATAAGTGACAGATACTCAAAAGTGGAAATGTGCCCACTCATTTTGGGGCCCAACTAGTGCTAGGGCTGCTTTGAGAATCTTGCTCTGCTACAGCTGTTCTTCACTTATGCTGCAAGGTTTCCAAATCCCTCTCTTTTGTATCCTGCTTATCTCCCTGTGCCATGCTCCATCCCACAGGTCTCACCTGGCCTCCTCCTCCCTGTTCCCATGTCCTCCTGCATCTAAAAGGTCAGTATGTCCATACAATCATATTTCCTTCAAGGGGCCTATCAGGGCTAATGCCCCTAAATGCAGAACATATGTACGACGTGAATTAATTGTTAAGGCTAATGCTGATTGAAGTTTGGTAGTTCAGCCTGCAGGATATACCATATGTTTGAAGTGTATTGTCCAAGTTTAGATTCTGAACTCCCAAGGGCAGGGACCACTCCTTCCTCTGTGTTTACATAGCATCAATAAGGCCAACAGTGCCTGGGTCTGAAATACATTAGCCTCAGCCAATGCATTGTTATGTTTAATAATGACTAGTTAACATTAAAGCACAATGGGTAAAATATATAGACAAAGACATAATTTGGCAGAGATTTCTCTCATGTTTTTGATGCCAGATTCCTACTATATGGTCACTGGTCCTCTGAATCATTGGCACCGTGTTGGAAAGCTCACCCTTCATGCTGCACCATCCTTGTTCAGCAATTGACGCTGAGCCTTGGAGCACTATTTAGGGTAGCTTAGCCAAAGTCACCTAAGTGAAAAGTCTGGGATAGGAAAGTACCTAATGAAATGCCATCCAATGAACTCTGGGAATCACAGACAGGGAATAGAGGGGCTAAGGAAAATGACGCTTGTGAATGCAAGAACTTAATGTTGTTTCTTATTCTGTATCTCCTACTTTGTAGTCCCCAGAAACGTCTCTCAAAGGTTACTGTGCACAGGCCCTCCAGTGGGAGGATAAGAGAACTATAGGAATAAATCCAAGCCCTGTCTGAACTGACAGGCTGTTTTTCAGCAGGAGTTATGCAACATGTTAGTACCTCTAGGTATAGGACCAGTGGGATTTAAACTTGTACAGCAGATGGTCCGTGCATCATTGCTGGAATGCGCCTGCTGACCCTAGGGCAGAGCCTGAATGGACTTCAAAAGAGAGACTGAGCATGCTTCAAAGTGTTATTGTTTAAATGTTCCACTAAATGGGGACTCCGGAACAAAATATCTAGCTGAGGTCAGTCTGAAAAATGTCAACACACATAATGGGAAAGCAGCATGTTGTGTGAGAAAGAGTATTTCATAGGGGTGTTCTGGCTAGTTGGAGTTGCGAAGAGCACTTATCATCTGTGTCAGCATGTTGTCATAATCTAAGTGTCTCTCCTCATGAGCTGGGAGCTTCATTTGCGTTTGTTGGAAAGATCAAGGTCTGTATGTGAAGGTCAAAAAAGCCTATGGAAGGCATGGTCTGTCCGCGGCAGGTACGCGAGGAGAGCTAACCCAAGGTATGGCAAAGATGCAGTCCAGCATTGTCTTAGCCCTGACGGCCTCGCTCACACTTATTTCAGAGAAAAGCTTGTAAGGCCCCTGTGCTGATTTAAAAGCAGGATCCTGTGATTTATAATCATGTACTGTGTTCTGTTCTGTTCCTCCCAAAGCCCATAATGCCTACTCATAGCATATCCTTTCAGCAGTGTAATCCCCAAGTTTGGGCTTCTTCTCACTCTATTCAGGGGGAATTTCAGTAGGGAAAGGATTGAGTTAGTGCTCAAATCAATAGGATTAATATTGCTAAGGAAGATTTCTTAGGTAGGTCAAGCCTAACAAGATCAAGCCTTCAGTAAGAAATTCAAGGTTTGGCCTTTGATTTGCTTGGATGGCTGGGCTGCATCTTCAGTGTCATGAATGCCAATGGTCCAGCAGCTTTTGTTCAACAAAAGGTTTCTGTGTTGGCCACTGGCAATTCAACATGGGTGGCTGAAAAATAGTTTCCTTTACTGGAAGCTAACAGCAACAACCTGAACTCTCACAGCACCTTGTCCTGCTGGGACATGCCTCTATCTTGATGGAGACACGTTCCAGTAACACAATGGTTAAAAGCTAACCATCCCTGCAGACGTAATAAGGATCCAATGCCAGGAAGAGCAAACAAGACCCATGTTAAAGAAAGGGAAGGCTTGTTCCTTTCACATATCAATATTCAATGAGATCAGCTGACTTGGCACGAAGGGGTGAAAAGAAAGCCACCCTGCAAAGTAAAAAGCTGAGGGCTCTAGAGACCTATACGTGAGGTGTCATTAAACCAAGAAGATAACGTGGGCCAGCTCGTAGAGTCTCTGTATGTGTGTAATGTGTTGCAACTGACACAAAACTTGAATAGCAATCAATTTAAGTGGGTCAGAAATAGCATCCTCGCCTTCCCTGGAGTCCTGGTTGTTACTCTCAGTATCACTCCTCAGCTGTTAGCTGTGGCCCAGATTAAACAAGAACTCAAATCCTACCTAAGCAAGGTATGAATTCAGCAAAGCTTTCAGGCCTGTGCTTATCTTTGGTGTGTGCTTAACTTCAGCAAGTAGAGAAACTCTTTGTTGAGTAAGGCTTTTAGACCTGCACAGAGCTGATATTCAGAGTTTCACCTTTTCTGTTCTGTTTGCCAAGTGCTACAAGGAGCCGATACTCAGTGTGAGTTGTGAGTATTCAGTAGTCAAAAGTCAGTGTGTCAGTAAGTTAAAGGTGAGTGATTATCTCATTATTCCCAAAGCAGAGGAGTTACAACACATTTCTGATTAACATAATGGGGTTTAGGACTCTTGGTTCCCTGGAAGTATCATCGCCCCCAAGGCAGTCGCACTCCGCAAGCTCCAAACTTCAGATCAAGACAAAGTGGATTTGTTTTAAAAGTCTGGACAAAACTGTGCACAACAGGGAAATAAACTGCAGTAAACTGAAGGAAAAGATATTGCATCCATTACTCAGTTTGCGTTTTTTTACTCAAGTATAATGGGACTATAAACATTTTCTGTCAACAGCTTACAAAGAAACTTGTTCTCAAAGTGATGCATGGTGAGGACTTGCATCTAAATTGGGTACATCTAAATTAGACTCTGAATACAGAACATTCCCCAAGGTGGCTTTTGGCTACAGCTGGTAGAAAGGAGATCGCAAATATTGAAAGGAAAACCAGCCCCAAACCTCCCATGCGTCCTCCCCCCTATTACGTTCATTGTACAGGAGTGTTGGGGAACAGCATGTCCATTTGGGCTTGCACTTTGCGGGCAAGTGGTCCCCAGTTCTAGCAGAAAACATGCTCTTTGGTGTTCTCCTCTTGGAGTGCAAAACGTGGCCAAGTGTCTTGCTGAGCAAGGAATGACTTACCAATGCTCTGAGTGAGGCCTACAGCATTTCAGTTCTCAGCTTCAGTAGGTGGCAGAGATTCTTTACGTTCCCCTGCTCATTTACATTAAGCAAACAAACAGAATTCCCAAGCCACAAAGCCCACAAATGATGTACATAGCGAGTCTGTGTAATGACAAGTTCCCTTTATGGTTATTTTATCTTCTCTCTCTCTCAAGCTTTCCTCTGCCTGTATTTGCTGCTGGTCTTTATTAAGCCCTACGTTCTACAAACATTTATACGCATGACTTACTTTATGCTTTTAAGCAGTTGCAGAAAGTTCAATAGATGTTAAATAGATAACGAACTAGAACACAATAGAACTGCATAACTGCACAGGTCGGGCTGAACCAAGTTCCAGCTGCACAGACAGTTCAGCCCATGGGTAAGAGTTTGCAGGGCCTTAGCTTATAGATCTACCACAAGTGACATTTGGGTTTGTGCAGCACCAAGAGACTTTGAGTCTGACCAAGATCCCAATGTGCTCTAAGTACTGAACTGCTATAGGCACTAAAATTAGGCACCAAACAGCAAGCACTCAAAGTTCACAACAGCTCTAGCACAGGGCATTGCCAGTACATAGAATCATAGAATAGATCATTCAGTTCCAACCCCCCTGCCATGGGCAGGGACACCTCCCACTAAACCATGGCACCCAAGGCTATGTCCAACCCAGCCT
>JASSUY010005462.1:0-14059 GCA_032466535.1 Forpus xanthops | reverse complement strand
TTGTAGGGACAAAGGGCAAAACACAACTCCTGACCCCAGTTTGTGCAGCCAGGGATGCTGGGTATTGTCTCACATATACATTTGGATAACACCAAAACCACAAGGGAAAAAAACCACAATACATTCTGAAGCAACATATGTACACTGCAGGAGTGAACAAAACAAGGACTAGAGTTTAAAACATGGCAGCATCAATGAATGAAACAGTAATTTTGATGTGCCTATCGGGCACATCATCCCAAGAAACAGAGGAAACAGGCAGCTCAGATAATAGTGCAAGGTTGGTATGAGAAAACATTAACATTCTACTTGTAAGGCTTTTCAAGCTGCTAGCTTTTGATGAGAAATGTCTCATGAAAAGCCAAAGGACAAGGGTTTGATTTATAAGACCTCACTTCGCTGTGAGATCCAGCTCTTTCCCAGTCCTACCTTTTTTAAATGCTTTCTTTTGCATCAGATAAAGTTTCCCCATCATTTCAATACTTCCCATGTCCTATGACATAGGAAGCACACATTTCAGAGTGCTTTGTGTACACAAAGGTGTTTCAGTTGAAAGTACTGGGACTGTCAGAAACTTACTCCATCTTCCCTTTGCCAATTACTACTGACATTAACCATTCAAACAGAAACCTTTCCTTACCTACAGCCTTTCTGATGTCTTCATAAAGAATGAAAATCTCCAAAAACATTAAACAAAATTTTTACCACATCAACAATCAAGAGAAGAATTTGAAATAGAAACACAGACTTCTAAGAAGCCATTACACTGATTACATTGCTTGAAGTGGCATTGTAGGATTGAATTTCAAAAGCAAAATGCTCTACTATGTCCAACGTGTCCCAAAAACATTCAGTCCATGTGCTTTTAAGTCTAATTAACTTTTTATGTCTCTTGGGAAAATCTGCTTTTGCTAATTCAGTTTCCTCACACATCCACAACAACAGTTTCTGTAGGTATGACATGAAATTTATACTCAAAGGGAAACCTTTTATATTGATACTGTAAAGTTTATGCTGCCTCTTGTAGCAAGAAAAGGCTGTACAGTGAACTTACAGCTGCACACGCAGTCATGTAAATAGGATAATTGACAAAAGGCACATTTACTTGCTTTTGCAAGACACCTTTCTGGCTTTATCTCAGCATGGAAAGAAAACTCAGACAAAATATACATTGAGAAACACGGTATAAAGATACTTCAGGGATTTTTTTTCCAGGTTGTTTTGTTTTAACCAGAGCTATTTGTAGAATAGCAAAAGGAGGTAACTTTGCATATGCTGAAGCCAGAAATCTGAATTTCATTACAATCTTTTCATGCATCACTTAAATCAACGACTGTTTTGAAGACAGACTAGTTGGACACTTCTTTGCTTTTACTGGTCAGGGCAGCAAGGCTGCCAGCCTTCCTCCATTACCTCTTGTCTGCCAGGTCAGTTTTGTTCCCCACTAACATGATGATGACATCGCTCCCTCTCTCTGTCCGCACGTCATCAATCCACTTGGAGGTTTGCTGGAAAGAATTCAAGTCTGTAGGGAAGAAATAAAAGGCAGTGCCGAGGATAAAACTTCTTTTCAGAGAGGGAGAATGCTACGCCTGTACTCGGGTTCCTCTCCCAGTCTCCCCACACCACATAGAAATGACCCATAAATTGTTTTCTGCTCAGACAGAAAAACAGGGCTAGGGAGAGAGGGGGGCATATTTCTAATGTTAATCATCTTTTTGCAAAACTTCTGGTTGTAACTTATTAGTTCTGCTAACATGCAGTATTTCAAATAAGGAGACACCAAAGCATCACTCACTTGTTATGTCATAGACTACCACAGCAATAGTAGAGTCGCGGATGTAGCTGGGAATGAGACTGCGGAAACGCTCTTGGCCTGCCGTGTCCCAAAGCTGCAGCCGAACCTGCTGGTACCAGGCCAGAGAGAGCACAGAGAAAGAGAGAGACAGCAAGAGAGGAGAGAAAGGAGGAAACTGTCCTTTAGAGAAAAGGCCATTTCTGGAATTAACTGGATACAGCTCCATGTGAGAAGCTGACCTTGTAATCTTGCCCTAAATATGCAAACATTGCAGAAGTTTTCTGACTCTGGGTGTAGATAATCTGCTTTAATTACTTCCTCTGATTGCCCAGATGTTCTGCTGTTCCCAAAGAGGTTAAGTCTACTACCTCATTACTGACAGAAGTAGCTACTAAGTCATACAGAGCTGGTCTTCCTGGTTCACCCAGGGTTAAGCATGGGATCTCCACAGGACTCCTAGGCTAGAGCATCAAGACTTTTTGAGGCAATTCACATGACAGACATGCAATTCCTTCAGCCCATACACCACGTGGTAAACCAGCACCCATTCTCCAGTATGAAGAATTCAGAAGATGGCAATGGGATTTTCATGCAGGATTAGGGCAATCAGTAACTTCAGTTCCAGCAGACAAAATGTTATACACTGTAGGCTTTATGTGACACAGAGGGCATCAGGTTCTCCCTTTTCAGATAAGCACAAGAGTCAGAAACAAGCACGAATGCTCTGAGAGGTACAGTTTGTTCTCCAGAACTGTGCCTAAACACAAACTGACCTACCATCTACAATAGCTCTAAGGTCTGGTACCTATTTGAAAGAGCAATGGTCAAAACATGCCCAACTACCACAGTGAACGCTAAACAAAAGCTTTTCACAACTAGGACTGATACTATTTGCTTCCAAGTCATTACCCCACGCAGCCAGCTCTACAAGCAGCACTACACTGCCAGAAAACAAGATTGCTGTTGGCATTCTCAACAAGCAGGAGTTTCATGGGAGGGCAGATATCGGTTCCCAGTTCAATGACACAAATTGGTCAGACGTGCTCACAAAGCCACTTGTTCAGCAGTGAGGGAGAGCAGCTGAGCAGCACAGAACAGCAGTTAATAAGGCAGCTTGCAGGAGACTGGCTACACGGGGAACACAGTCTCAGGCTGATAATTGCTTTGTTTAGAAGAAAAATAGAAGCTGGACAGAGTAACATCTGCAAAGTGCCTTGCTAGGAGGAGCAAATTCAAAACAACATCCTATGTACATCAGGGTATGTAGATCCAATGCCCTGGGGCTTAAGGAAGATTAGGGCTTATAGTTAAAGCAATCAGCTCATGCTTCATTTTGAAGGTAGACTTGATTACAGTAGTAAAAGTCAAGGCCTCTTTACCAGCCCAAGCAACTCAAGATGACAAACTCCAAGTCTGGACAATACTACACTTGTGCTGGAAGATCAGATGGATGATGACAGCTTCTGGCTCTTGCTTGGACTTAACAACAAACTTCCACATAGTCCCCAAGACACTGCTGCTACACTAGACTATTCAGCCAGAAAGTTTACCAAGGTGGCAACTTAAATACTCCAACATTCAGTTGCCTTCAAAAAGGCAACTAGAGGAAGTACCACAGAGCTGGGCAAGAATCGGCCCTGGTAATCTTCTTGCAGTGAAGGGTAACATAATTTGAGGCTTTCAGCTATGCAGGTACCATGCAGGCACCCCTTGAGGTGACCTGAGAAAGTCAGCTGCAGTATTTCTGTGGCTTCTCATTTCTAGAAGTCAAAGTTTACATGCATCCATTTTGGAGGGGAAGGAAAAATATAAATAACCCACTCAAACATGACCCTACCAGCCCGAAAAGATAAAAGGTCCTCAACCAACAAGAATTAACCCAGCCAATCTTAGAAGCTAGGTAGCTTTGTTCAGAAAGGGGCCTGAGATTCAGTATGGACTTTCCTCATGGATCTCTCTGTAGGCCACTTGTATATTTATTGTTAAGCTGCTGGACAACTTGAAATGCAGTTTCTTTTTTTCTTCTCAGCTCTCCACATGCTAGCTAACAGTTTTTCTCCATTACTTAAGAATATCTTGGCTGGAACTTAAGTATGTCCTATGGGACTCTCCCTATTTTACGCTACTATGACCGGCAATGACTTACAGAAGGCTGAGGTTCTCAAACACAGTCAGCACTAAAGACAATGCAAACATATAGCGCTTTCAGAGTGGTAAAGGAAACCGTGTTTTCCTAATTGCACTACAGTGTTTACCATCATCATGCAATCAGAAGTACATGAACATGATCCTTCAGTAACACAAGAAAACCAAAAACTTCTCAGTCACTAAGAACAGAACGAAGAGCAGTAACAAGAAAAAAATGAAATTATCTGAAAAGATCAGACCATTACTAAAGTATGACGAGATCATATAGCACCTAATTGGTTTTGACGTCTGGAAGCTGTTTTAGACTGGCAGGATTCTTCCACCTGCCTGGATAAACAGTACCTGTCACAACAGTGGGGAGTAAAGATACCAAGCTCCGCAGCCCACCACAGTACCTCACCTTGGAGAGTTCCCAGCATCAGTCATCATATGCACATCTTAGCAGTCTCCAAACAGATCACTTTAGTTTTACATTAGCTTGCATGAAAGCAAGAATCCTGC
Source organism: Forpus xanthops (assembly GCA_032466535.1). Classification (NCBI taxonomy): domain Eukaryota; kingdom Metazoa; phylum Chordata; class Aves; order Psittaciformes; family Psittacidae; genus Forpus; species Forpus xanthops. The sequence goes on along the minus strand of JASSUY010005462.1, from coordinate 9,612 downwards.
CAGAGTTAACTACTTAAGTTACAGGACTGAAAACCAATATAATTATCTGCCCTCAGTATGCAACATAAATCCTAACAGAAGTCTGTTACTTATTAAGCACTTTATTTAGTCAAAGGGAAATAAACCCCTGGTCCATAAAGCCTCAAGATAACCTAGAATTTGTGACAGAATAAATGTGGGCCAGAGGATTTCATCTGCACTATGTTCTTTACTTAGACTTTACCCACACGGTGTTGGTTCAAAGATGTAAAATCCTGTCTAAATAATTCTGCTGATACTGTAGCTTAAAGGAAAAAGCCAGATTAAGTGGAATCACTAACAAGAAGTCATAATGAAATAACCGTATTCCTATCTTCATATCTTATATTAAAACATTCATGCCAAGATTTACACAGTATTTCCCTTCTAAGCTCATTTACTCTTTAGAAACTATGGTAGTTACATCTCTTTCAAGAGCTCTATCGTGAGAGGACAAGAACTCACATGAATCACCAGCTCTCTTCTTCAATGAAATGGGAAACTTGAATCCTCCTAAGTTGCTACTTAGCTTTTATTAAATGATTCTTGTACTATTTTACCTACTCTGACAGCATTCCTTTGCTTTGGCATCTGAAATTGTTACCTGTATTAACCCTCTAACTATCCAGAAAGGAAGATACTCATTCTGAGGGCTTTTTTAAAACAAACAACAACAACACACACACCCAAAACCAAACCCCAAAACCAAAACAAAACCCTCAAGTCCCCTACACAGACCAGAAAAAAAAGAAAGCTTTTCAAAGGCAACCAATTACCTGACATTCCCATCAGCACAGACATATGAGAAATCAGTTACCAGAACAGAGTTACCACTGGTTGTGGCGGAAGATGCTCAGCTACGTTCTCTCAGCCCATGAAACGCTTACAGTCCTGGGGCCAACGGCCCAGCTTAGCTCTTTTCAGATAACACCACCACTTCCAAACATAAAAGGTACATGTAAAAAGCAAGGTCCCTGCAGTCACTCCAGCTCAATACCTACTTGTAATGTCAAAGACAATGACAGCCACAGCAGAGTCACGGATGTAGCTGGGAATGAGGCTGCGGAACCTCTCCTGCCCGGCTGTATCCCACAGCTGCAGCCTGATCTGGGAAATGGAAAAATGTAGGGGAAGAGGAAAGGGAGAAGAGCAGGAAAATGGAAAACAAAAACCAAACCTCAAGTGAAATAAAAATTAAAAAAAAAAAAAGCAAGGCAAAAATAATGCAACAAAAGGAAAGTCAAAATGGAACAGAAATGTAAAAGAGCCAACGACACTTCTATCCACATTCTCAAAGCAGGCTCAGCCCAGCACATCTGAGAAATCTCCCTCCCTCCACAGATCCGTTAATAACTCACACACGCAAACACATTCTTCCATTTAATCATAAACCCAAGACATCCCTATAAAAGTACCTTCTCACACCATCTGTTAACAGGGGAAATAAGCATACATACCTCAGTGCATCCTGCCATGCCAGAGCTCTGGCTATACTGGCTACACAAGCAGACTGCAGCCTACAGCTAGCTAGATGTGGTCACTTCCAACCATAAGGACATCACCAAGACACCAATTAACTCACTGGAGAACGTGATGCGGTGTTATACATTAGCGGGGTATAAGCCAGAAGAGCAAACACCCTCTAGACTGGCTTATCTTGTGCTGAAATTTGCCAAGCCTGGGAAGGTATTGAGTCACAGAAAAGGAAATACCAGCTCTTTTAAGAATGAAGCTGCAGCTGTAACATGGGACTGGCAGCTTGACAGCCAGGACTGAGGACGGTGTCTTGTGGCCTCAGTTTACTTTATGCCACAAGTCCCACTGCACTGGCAACATGCTGGAAACAGCACACTTAAGAGTTGCCCTCTGTGGGAGGCTGCTGGAGACAGTTTTGAAAAACCAAACTCCAGAGTATTTCTCCTTCTGCTGAACATGCTACCCAAGCCGTTGTTAGAGCTGAATGATCTAGCACAGGTATATCTTCAGGATATATTGTTTGGTGTAAGGACATATCAAGTATGCCAAAGCACACACTGCAGTTAGAGGCTCAGCATTCTTCATTTCGAGCCCAGCAGTCAAAGCCTATTGCAGAATACAGCATTAGCCATAGCTGAGAAATCATTTCAATGTCTGAATTTTCCCAGCTTGTGTGCTTGTATTTGTCCCTCTTTTTATTTCCATTCAACACCTCTCCTTTATTTATACAGGCTTTATGAGCTGTGGACCACTTACATAATCAAGAAACTAGCAGTATGCCAATGAATACAGTATTTTGGAGATAGCAGGCCAGCAGGTGAATGACATCCTGACCTACACAGCCACAAGAAATCAAGACTACACTGCTGAAAACAGAATACAGGCATTCCAAGTTGCTTTCACAGGTGTCAAGCAGCATTCCCAGGATCTTTTTTCTTCTGCTACTGCCAGTACCACTGAAGAATGTTATCCAAGCACTTTCTCACAAAGATTAAGCCAAGGTCTTTCCTAACAGTAAATCACTGGCAAGATGGCAGAGAAGCACTCAGGAAACTCACCACACACACTGGGCTGAGACTTCCTCAGAAGCAACAGACCCAAAGCAACACAAAGGACTGCACCACTGGTCCCTTCCTTCCAGCAACAGCATCACACTTCTTAGCCAGTAGTAAAGCTAGCAAAAAAGGCAAGTACCAGCAAAACATGAATTAATGAAAAGACAAATTCTGGAAGACAGGAAAGGAATGTGAGGGATCTCTTTATGCAAAGAAGAATCTCACGCAAGCTAAATCCAAAATTGTTTTAACAGTACATTAGAGCTGCATTACAAAAGGAGCCTTCCTACAAGAAGATACTACACCACAGTTGGTAATCATGAAAGACTTTCGGACCTGGAACTGCCTGGGCTCTGCTCAGACCCATTTATACCAACAATCCCAAAGGCAGAGCTGCAAATTCTAGAGGCAAACTATGCTTAAAGTACATACTGCCCATTCCTCGGGATACAGCCATTAGCTTGCCTCACTTTTGCATGAAAGATTTTTATTTCATTCTAGAGGTATCAGATATGAACAAATATTGGAAACAAGAGCTGGTCAGCGACAAATGCTGTCCCTCTGAAGGCTGCTGTGAGATTTTAGCAGCTGTTGGAGGAACAGACAGTGGAACAGCATGCACGGTAACCACTGCTCCCAGGACTGCAGTTGCCATGTTATCACAGAGATGCCTCACTTACCGTGCGGTCTTCCAGATACATCGTTTTTGACAGGAAATCAATTCCAATGGTCGCCTGGAAAGAAGAAAAGCATTAGGAACTGCAAGCTGCCTTCCAGCATCTGCAAATCAGAGCTTTCTACACAAACTCTCACAAATGCTCACCAACTTAGAAGTAAGCTGCTAAAGTCATTTACCTTCAATGTAGCTGATAACAACAAAGCAACCTGCACCACTGTCATTTCATATTCTTCCAACACTTCTCAACTGCACAAAAACCTTTGAGTCGATTTTAGCCTCAGACATTCATGCATCTTAACACAGATCACATCTGAGCTGGGATCACCTTCTAGTCTACCACAGTTAGGTCTGGTAAGAATTATCTCACTACGAATATATCCAAAAGGTAAAGCAAATTACAGATATAAATTGTGGGCAACTGTGCTGAAAGCTTAAAAGCAATGTTTACTCGGGCTTTCCATTTCAGAATGAGCTTCCTTTCCAGCGACATTCAGATGCTTCATTTCCAGCTCCTTCCAGTCACGTTTCTATCGCTGCACAGCAATTCTGGCACAAAGGCATTTAAAGTAATTTACCAAGCTAGCTGTGCTCCCAGGCACTTAAATCAAGCAGATGTCCTATCATAACCCCAGGAACCAGGAGACAGGTTACTGATGTAGAAGATTTTAGCATTTTAGACAGACTAGCTCTGGTCCTAACAAACACTGGGAGCATTTAATGTGTTCTGGAAGGTCTCCATCAGAATGTGAACCATTTAACATTAGAAGAGACCACAACAGTCAATTTCTGTAGTGAGCAGCAGCCAGGACACAGTTTGTAACAACTATAATAAGCAGATAAATCTACAAGAGCACCTTTCCAAAGACTGTTCGTGTGACTTGTCACCAAGAAAACAATCTTCTCTTCCTTTTTCAACTTAACCCAAATCTAAACCAGTAACTGTTTCTGGCCTGAATTACAAGATAACATCCTAGTCTTATCTTCTTTAAAGATATTTGGTACTTCCTTCAAATACTGCCAAGTGCTTTTGACATAACTAATTCTTCCTGAAACCTCCAGGCCTCTTACACATTTTCAGCTTTCCATTTGCACCGCTTCATCTCTACCATACTCTTTGCCTGCCGAGACCTCCTCAGCTCCATCTACAGTCTTTTAGTTAAAAGTACTAATAATAAAGAAAAAAAAGAAAGACTATGCCATCCTGACTTCTTGCAGATCTATCTACACACTTTGGATTCAACCATTCCTACTTAAATGGAAAGCCTCTGAAGATGCCAGAGACGAAGAACTATCGTAAGCATGTTTGTCCCTTCTTCATTTTGTTTCCTGAGACTCCCATACGCACTGTAAGGCATCCTGACCTTTGTCTTCTCTGTTCGTCACCCCATAAACCAATGTTTATCCCTCTTCTCCTCAAGGCTTCTCACACACATACAGGATCTAAACCTTGCTTCTTTTCTGTACACTGTATTTCCTGGCATGATATTAGACGCCTGGGCTTAATTGTGAAGTCTCATCTGCATTTCAAGGCACATTCCAACCTTACAAATGATACTGAACTGACAGCTCATGGGGAAATGTGCTTGGCCCTAACAGTTCTCACAGGCATGAATACTAATAGAGGGGGACAGATTTACATACACATATCAAAACCAAAACAAAAACCAAACAAATCAGAACCAAAAAGCCACACTCAAAACACTACCACATACCTGGTAAGTATTGTCAAAACTGTCATACATAAACCTGGTGATCAGAGAGGTCTTCCCCACTACAAAAAAAGAGAAAAATTACTTTCAAGCAGCAATGGGAAAAAAAAAAAAAAAACAAACCACCACTGCTTTGGGACAAATGAATCATAACGAAGCTGCCAATCCAAGGCCATTTCCAGCCACCCACTCCTGCAAAATAACCACCTATGAAAGTCATTCACAGAATGACAGAACCATGTTAAACCAAATCAACCTCAGTAGGTCAAAAATAAATCACGACAATCACCTGATTCTCAAATTAGGTATGTTGTGATGCATCTGACACTATTGGTTTGCTTTAAGCAAGTAATAATCTACTTTGTTACTCATATTTTGCTACTGATGTAATCACCAGGTCTAGGACTTACAGGCATAAACATCAAACCAATACACTGTGATGTCCTGGACAGTGTTTAGCTGCCTCAGGCTGGATGGACAAGCAACATTCAAGAATTACATCCTTTTGTCATAATGAGATTTTAGATACAAAGTAAATTTTGGTGGCTTGATTAAAAACTTCACATTTGCATTGCCAAATATGAGCAAAAGATAAAGTGCAGAACTGACAATAAACAGGAACTAAAGACAAGAGCTCAGACTCTCTCTCAGGAAGCTGTAGGGAGCCAAGAAAAATTCAAAGGCCATGGATAAAAGAAGAGGGCAAATCACCTAGAAAGGCTGTGAAATTGTAACCACTAGGGAAGGTTAAAAACGGGTCAGTCAAATGTCTTATCAGCACACCCCTGATCCCACCTTGGTAAGGCAGGGGAATTAAGACAAATTCTGGAAATTCCTTCATGTCCTACAGTTCTAGGATCAAGAAGGAGGGAAGCAATAAAAGATCTAAAGAGAACAATGCAGCAAATACCACCATTTCAAGAAAATGATACAACTCATCTGTATATTATGAAGGCAGAGGTACAAAAGAGAGTCAACTTCAGGTAAAACAAGAAAACCAAATGCAGCAGCCACACTGCACAACCACCACCGTTTTGCCATTTATTCTCCCTCCAGTATCTGCCACACACCTGGCGTGGACACGGCCAGAAACACAACACCCGGGGCGGAGCAGCGGCAGCCCAAGAGCCACCCCCCCCCAGCTCCTCCCGGCCCCGCCAAGCCCCGCTGCGGCCGCACTGCGGGCCGGCCCCGGTAGAAGGCCCGGCCCCCGTGAGCGGGAAGCCAGGCCCGCACGGAGCTGCGCGGTAGAGACGGGAGGCCCGGGCGCTCGCCGGGCCCGCTCCTCCCTGCGGCGGAGGCGCAAGGCCGGAGCACGGCGAAGCCGCCTCTCCCTCGTGCGGGGGCCCTCTGGCCGCCGCCTCCCGCGTGTGTCCCGGCCGGCTCGCTCCCACCTCCCCAAGCAGAGAAATGCTCTTGACGGGTCCATCCAGCGGTCCCCAACGGATCCTCACCGCCCCGAGCCCTCTTCCCTGAGAGCCCTTCGCGCTTTCTCTCCCCAACGCGCGCCCGCAGCGGAAGGCCCCCGACGGCTCCTCACCTCCCCACCCCGGCGCCAGGCCCCACACGCCCGCCTAGCCCCCGGTCCGCTCACCGCTCTGCTCGCCCAGAAAGACGAGCTTGAACTTCCTCAGCGGGTTCCCGAACTCGCCGCCGCTGCTGGGCGCGGACATGGCGGCGCGGGGGGGCCGAGCCGGAGCCGTGACTGAGGAGAAGGAGCGGCCGCCGAGCACACACCGGCACCACCACCGCCCCGCGCGTCACCTTCACAGCGTCACCGCGACGTTACTGTGCACCGCCTTCCCGGGGCGGGCGGTTGCCATGGCGACGGGAGGGGTCGGCCCTGAGGCCTGTGTGTGGGGCCCGGCCCGGGGCCGCGTCCTGCAGCTACCCCCCCCAAGCTCCCGGCAACCCCGCTGCCCGGAACCAGCACACGGAGCCTGCACCGGGCCATTGGGGCGGTTTATTGGTAACGGTGTCACAGAGTATTGCGGCACGCAGGCAAACGACAAACACGCTGATGTCAGTGGGCTCCGGCCCGTCCTCCCCGGCCCTTCGCTGGCACCTACGGGTGAAGGAGGTGCGGGCACCATCCTGCAAGCAGTTGGGCTTTCCAGGGTACCGGGAGGAGATGCAGCGGCTTCTACCGCCTCAGCCACGGCTTGGACTCGGTGCAAGGAGCCTGGGGAAGGAGGTGCAGCTAGGGGAACACATGGCAGGGTCTGCACCACGTGTGGTACAGCGGGAACGAGCTATGGGCATCTATGTCCCAGACCAGGGCGGGTGGGACAAGCGGCTGTATGTGCAAGCAGGCAGCTGCTTAGCTTTCCTCTTTGTCAGCCTCCTCCTTCTCATCCTCGTCGTCTTTCTCCCCCTTCAGTTTCTGGCGAGCAAATTCCTCAATGACAATGTCCTCCTCGCTGGAAGGGAGAGCAGAGTGTGGTGAGCATGGAAAGGCAGCCATGGGGAGCCCACTTTCTGGCTGCCTGGGATGCACTACAGTGAAGAGGACAAAACCTCAGAAGACTGAGACTCCCTTTATACAAGGGGTCACATGGAAAAGGCAAGGAATAATTGGGCACAAGTCAGTCCGGGGGAGATTGTGATGGACACAAGAGGAAAATTTTCACAGTGAGAACAACCAGCTGCTGGAATAATCACCCCAGGGAAGTGGTGGATACCCCAGCACTGGACACTGCTAAGATTTGCCTGGGCAGGGTGTTGGAATATCTAGACTGGGTCATTTTTTTGCTTAGAAAGTTGGACCAGATGATCCTTGAAGTCCCTTCCAACCTGCTGACACCCAAATCCTACCCCTGCTCCTACTAGGGGATAATGCTGTGCTCATCCTGCCCTGTCACCCCACACACTGCAGAGGACAGCCTGCTCACTGTGACTCGCAGCCTGGCCTGAGTACACAAACCCACAGCAGAACTCTGGCTTGACTGTGAGCACGTGTGACTGGAGGAGCTGGGCTCCTGCCTGCAGCTTTCATCAGTTTTTAAGGACAATAGCATGCATCGTCAAGGGAAAAAAGAGAAGGAGAAGAAACTGAAGTGGAGACAAAGAGATTAGTTACCTTCTTGCAAAAGGCAAGCAGCAGATGACATCAAGGGAGAGCCACATAATGAGAAGTGGGTGAAGAAAACGAAAAAATAAAGAGTCAGCAAAAGCGATTCCAAAAGCTCGTGAATGTGAAACCACTTGACAAAAATCTACAGGGAGTGATGGTGGGGACAGGCCAAGAGATTTCCTCCTCTGGAAGTTCAAATATCCTCGCTGAGCTGCAGAATTGATAGGTTTTGGTGTGAAAGCCTTCCGGCTGCAGTCTGAGTTTCCAGGCCCCAAATCCCAGTGCTCATGTCCTGTTGCAGGGTGTAACCAGGCACAAAAGCAGCCTTTGGGGCTTTGCAGGCCAGGGCCGGCTGTAGGGCTGGTTGGTAGCTGTGGGTGCCAGGCATGGCTGCCAGGAATTGGTTTGTCATGCTGCAGCTTCCCAGAGGGAAGCAATCCCAGCTGGAATAAGCTCATGTGGTGGGAGGAGGACTATGGCACTGAGGAGTGCAGGAGGCCATAACCAGCCCTGCTTCCAGCAGCCCAGGGACCTCAGCATGGGGAGGATGGGGACCAAGGCCATAGGGAACATATTGTCCAGTGGTGGCGCTTGTGACTGGGAGACATAGCACTGCCAGCTGCTTCCAAGGGACAAGGCAAGGCCTGGGCTTGCTGCAAGAGATGCTGCATGTTTGGAGCAAGGAGAGTTGTAAAATAAGCCCTGAAAAATTGCAGAGCATGTGCTGAGCCCAGCATTTGAATCCTCCTAAACTGTGACAATGCTCCTGCTGCCTGCTGCTGTGGGGGGAGTCATCCTGTCTGCTGTCGCACAGAGGCTCAGGGCTTTGAGGCCTGGATTATTTAATCCAAGGATGTAACCTTAAACTGGAATGATCTATCACATCTATTTGTGATGGGTCTCTGTGGTTTATGTGTCAGAGGAAACACTGGCCTGAGGTATAAGGAAATATTTGTTTACCTTGGCTTATCTGTACTCCATTGATAAGCACAGCACAGGGAGGCAAGGATTGGAAGAGAGACAGATGTTAGTATAGAAAGGACATTTCAACTAACATCTCTTCTTTATGCTCAGGTGTGTTTCTGGAAAGAACTGTTGAGATGGGTGGCAGCTGCTCCCTCACTGGTCCTGAACAGAGGCTGCCACAGAGCTGGAGGAGCTCTGCCTGTCACACAGCCACAGTCATTTTCACAGTCCCATTGCACAGAGGCACAGAGGCACTGCTTTTACAAATTCAGCTCTGAATGAGCACTGCCTTTTACTCCCCTGAGTGTCAGCAACATCCAGGCAGTACTTACCGTCCGCAGGCTTTGGGTGCATCAGGATGACAGGCAGCTCGACACCAACATCGCTGGAAGGAAAAATACTTGTTTCAATAAACCTGCCCGATGCCACATCGTGCTCAGCCCCACAGGCAGCTCTCCCCTTACCTGGAAGTGAGATCCCCGAGGATGCTGTGGCAGCAGGAGAGAAGGGACAGAAATCAGCAAAGGCAGAGAAGGGGAGTATTAAACTTTGCTTAACGGGGGAAGTTTAGATTGGATCTGAGGAAGAAATTCTTTACTGTAAGAGTGGTGAGGCACTGGAATGGGTTGCCCAGAG